>PVIW01004055.1:77791-144716 GCA_004026585.1 Noctilio leporinus | reverse complement strand
CATCCTCGCCAACACTTGTTGTTTGTTGATTTGTTGATGATTGCCATTCTGACAGGTGTGAGGTGGTATCTTAATGCAGTTTTAATTTGCATCTCTCTGATGACTAGTGATGTTGAGCATTCTTTCATATGCCTCTGGGCCCTTTGTATATCTTCCTCAGTGAGTTGTCTGTTCAGGTCCTTTGCCCATTTTTTAATTGTAAGCCCCATTTCTGGGTAAACTTTTTCTGATACTGGGGTGAGGAGAGGAGCAAAGAGCGTGTACAGTTGAGTTAGTGTTTCTTCAAAGGTGTGGGATTCCGGGCCCTCTCTTGGGTATGGTATATATTCAGGAATCGCCTTGAATTTATTGAGTTCTTAATGCCTGCCTGTCCTTTCGAAAGGCACTCACTCCATCATAACCCAGGAATATTAGTGCCCGATTAAGACAAACTTGTGAATAGTGATTATTATTCTAATAATAAATAACATGTATTGATGGTTGATGCTGTGCTAGGCCTGTACATTTGAAAATTGTTACAAAAGCAGGAAAATCGGTGACAGCCAGAGGTGTCATTATCTCATTCAGTTCTCACAGCTGCAGTGGTGGAGGTGCTTACTAGCATTTTACTGGTGAGGAGACAGAGATAAAGAGAGGTTAGGTGTCTTGCCCAAGGTTATGGCTGGTAAGTGGCAGATTCATACCCAGACCTGTCCAGCACCAGAGTCTGAACTTTTTCCTGGTGGGAGGAAGGTCATGTAGTTGGCAACATTTTTATTATACAAATCACACAAATTAAAAGACAAGGAAAAGCACAAAGGAGAAAATAAGTCACCCCTAACTCTATCATATAGGCATGCCTCTCTTTCATGTTTTATATATTTCCTTGTAGTGCTTTTGTGCCCTCTGATTTATTTTTTCGTCCACCCAACCTTTGTCAGCTCACGAGTGAAGGCTATGGCTAATTCACTAAAGGACCTTGGGACTGAGGACATGCACAGTCTTAAATCAGGGTATTTCATGGGTGGAGGGCAGGTGGAGAACACAGAGTGACAAGTTCATACCATGGGCCAGTTCAGCAGAGGTTTTATTTGTCCCAAAGTGTCCCCTCAGTTTTGCTCTACTCTGCCAACTGTGTTTCCTGTGAGAAATATAAATGGGCACATTCCGCGGTGTGTATGATTATGGCAAGTCTGGGTACAGTATGGAAAAGTGCAGGGCTAACCATAGCTGCTTTGGGGTTTCATAGATGAACGCAGTAGGTGTGGGGTAGGGCCTGGCTGGAGGCTTCCTAGGACAGAGGGGGCTGGGGCTGGGGCTGGGGCTGGGGCTCAGCCAGGTGGAAACCTGCAAATCTGAGTAAGAAAGGCCCATGCACTGTAAAAAAGTTGTGAGAACTTCAGTGATGGGAGGAACTAGGCAAGAGAATATCAGCGGGACTTGACCTGGTGAGTCATTAGTCATTTGTTTGCTTGGTGATTGGTGGGGGTCACCTGCAGTTGTGCCTGTTTACAGTGGGCAAAGGGGATGTTAGAGCTTGGTCTCTGGACTGATATCAAGAGAAGGGCTGTATTTATGAGCAGAGCGGCACTCACAGGTGCATGGCATATTTAGGAGTAGAGGTCAGAGCAGTGGCGGGGGAGGTCTGAGGGCAGTGAGCTGCAATGGTTAAAGGCTCCGGTCCTGGAGCTCTGCAGTAGGTAGTTCTGGTCTCAGCTGTGAGGCTTGTTAGCCACGTGACCTGGCAGCTTGCTTTGTTCCCATTTGTAGAATGTGGGGCCACCCACAGCGTCTGTTGCTTGGGCTCCCAGGTTGTTGGGAGGGTTGCATGAGATAAGGCACAAAGAACATTTAACACAGTGCCTGGCCCAGTGTA
Organism: Noctilio leporinus; assembly: GCA_004026585.1. NCBI lineage: Eukaryota > Metazoa > Chordata > Mammalia > Chiroptera > Noctilionidae > Noctilio > Noctilio leporinus. The sequence goes on along the minus strand of PVIW01004055.1, from coordinate 142,861 downwards.
AGTGCTCAGTGAAGACAAGCTAATTTTTATAATTCCAGAGAAAGGGAGTGATGGATATTAAGGTTGGACAACTCTGGATTCTTTGTGTCCACAAAGAAAACCATGTTTTTGAGGCTGTAGGCAAGTCACATTAATGTTTTGGGCCTCAGTTTCCTCAACAATGAGATGGGTGGTTCTAAATGGTCTCTTAGATTTTACCCATGACTGTAATTCTACGATTCTGTAGGGTTTTTTAAAACCTAGACACAGTGACATTTTTTTCTTGTGATAACTTTTTAGATTCCTCTTAGCAACCTTTACATATATAGCACAGTATTATTATATTCACTGTGCTATAAATTACATCCCTAAGACTAATGTTATGACTAGAAATTTGCACCATTTGACCACCTTCACCCACCTTGCAGAGGATTCTGTACTTTCATGGAGCGTCTTGTTGGATACAAACTAACCCTCGGAGTATCTGAGCCTCCCACCACAGTGCCAGGCAGTGACCACCTCCCCAGGTGAGGAAGCGGGCTTACAGACATGTACTGACCTATCCTCCCGAGGCTCCGGAGCCTGTGGGAGCGTATTCTAGAAAACGAAGGCTAAATTCCCCTTAAAATGAATGTGTGAAATATGAATGCTTCCTGATTGGGCTTTTGCCCTTGTCATGAAACTGAGCCTGAAGGAGTTGCTGGGGGAGCTGGGTGAGGATTGCAGGGGAGCTGATTCCCAGGGGAGCTTTGGGCTAGGACTGTCATAGCACAGCAGTAATTCCAGGGCTTCTGACAGCTGGAAAAGGTCACAGTGTTCCTCTTTATTTATAAACGTAAGCAGTAATTTGGGGTTCAGGGAAAAATGTTAGGGCTTACAAAGACTGACCTCAAAATACCTGGTTGTTAGCATGTAAGAAAATTAGTTTGATGCAGTTAGCCAAATCTGGACAGTTTCTTGTTCTGAAAGCAGTTGAGATTCAGGGCACAGGATGAAGCAGTGCTGGGCAGGGGTGCGGAGGGGCCCTAGGGCATGGGGTGGGGGGGAAGGTTGTTTCTGTTGTGTGTCCTGATGGGATCCTTTTTCTGCATGCTCTGGTTTGTCTTGTTCCTTTTCACACATCTTCTAAAGCAATTTCAGAAGCAGGGAAAATGGGCAGAAGTGTGAATGGGTGCCCTTGAGAATGGATAACTGATGCACACTGGGCTTCTGCTGGGCTAGCAGTCAAGGTGTATGAGGTGTGTGCAAGGACAGGGAGGCGAGTGCTTCCTTCTCAAGAAGTGTGACTGGGCTTGTGGTCACAAGGGGTCACAAATACTGCATTAGTGGGCCTCTTCGGCCAGGCTCTCCATCACCTGGGTTCCTTCTAAGTTGCTTACTGGCTGCAGTGGTGGCCACAGCAGCTGAGCTTGTAATTTATGTGTTACTGCTGCTCAACCATGAAAGGTCAACATGAGGCTGCCCCATCGTGGTGCTGGGAGGGAGATGCGGGCCCCGGGGCCCTGGCTGCTGGCTTTGGAGTCTGATTCTAGGAACCCATGAAGTAGTGCTTGGACCCTCATGTCAGAATCTGGGGTGGGGTTTCCCCAATTCAAACTGTACCTTTATGTATAGCTACTGAATATATAGCTATTTGGTGGTTAAGGTTCAGAGGAATATTTGTCCTTGGTTTTGTTATTTTTGAGTGGTTTTTGGTTTAGGCTTTGGGTGACCAGCTGCTCAGACCATGAGAGCCAGAATTGGGCCAGCAGAGGGGAGAAGCCAACTCCAAGCAGATGCTGCTTCCTTTATGATTGGGCATGTCTTTTGCATTCACCTTTGCCCGTTTCCTACTCCCAGCCACTCCCCCTGGGAAAGCTGAAAGCTTCGTGTGAGAGGCCTCCACTCACCTGCCTGGCTGATCAGCATGTTATTACTAAGTACATTGTATTGTGTAGAGACATAGGGGAGTGCAGCAGGCTCTGCAATAGTCATTTCATTCCATGTTGTTTTGTTATAATATTGATGAGACGCTGTAGGAACTGAAGTCTTGTTTATATCAACTAACCTATGTTAAATTTGGTTTCATTACATATTGTTGAAGTAAAGCTGCAGAATTCATCAACTACGTTAAGTGAGAACTTACTGTAAATGGATAGAAAATAGTCCTGCTTCCCAACATCAGGCAAGTTATGGCACAAAGATTCTGATTTTAAAAATTTATTTTCATGGTAGGGCAATAACCCCAGTAGACAACATGGTTATGAGGAAACATATATAAAAGTTATTCAAATGATGCAATATTTATACGTTATGAGATGGCATGCTTACAAAAATTTATGTATTTTTCTTATTAAATGTATTGGGGTGACATTGGTTAATAAAATTATATAGGTTTTAGGTTTTCACTTTTAAGATGGCATTCTCATAGGTAAAGCAATACTTTCTGTAGAAAAGTTGTTCTTTGTTTGAAAAGTTGTCTTAGTTCTCTGATTTTTACATACTATCTTTCTACAGTACTTCACACTTGCCCAAAGAGCTTTACTTTTGTTATTCCTTTTTGATCCCATTAATGGTCCTGTACAAGAAAGGGACAGGAATTGTTCCTCTCCACACCATAGTATGCGTGAGGGAACTGAGGCAGCAGATGTTGAGTGGCTTGTCCAGGGTTATTTACAGAATCAGTAGGTGTCCTGAGTCTTAGTTTGGTGCTCCCATTAGCACCAAGTGCTGAGCGCAGAGCATGAAGGCTCATTGGTCATGGGTCTCTGCCTGCGCGCTGCCCTGCCCCCATTCATTTGCTGTTAAGGGAGGGCAGCTGGTGGCCAGGCCCTGGATTTGGGTGAAAAATGTCGTTAACGAGGGAAATGTGACTCTTAGAGGGGAAGCAGACTTTAATGATGGTCAGTTGGTCTGTCTGTTCTGTATCCTGTGGACGTGCCAAGTATAGGGTGGTGAGGGACTGAAACTCGGTCCCCTCTCCTTGACCTTTGTGTTTCTCCTCTGGGAAGTCCTGAGCTGGCCTTAGATGGCTGCCTCCTGCCTCCACTTGAGACTTGGTGTGCTCAGCAGCCGGAGACCTTGGAGGGTGCACAGTGTGGACTGGGGGGTTTGAAGATGAGAAGAGACATGGAGGTGTCTCCAACGAGGCATATTTTGAACCAGCTCTTAATGATGATGGCAGTGGGACATTGGCAGCTTTCCCTGAGCCCTCTCATCCTACTTGTGAACTTTTAGTACTGGTGTACTTGTTCTCAGTAGCGCTGGAAATGACAAAGCAATCAAGTTCTGTCTCTGTCCCTCTAATGTCCTCTCCCTGTGAGAGCTTTTCCCAGGGCCGTAGTGAAAAACGACCACTTCTGTGGCACTGCTGGGCAGCCTTTCCAGCATCAGCGCTAGGGGTGGATACAGAAAAGAGGTGCATCATGCTGAGGAGGGTTAGCCCAGATTTCACAGCTGGATGGTTGGGCAGGAGGCCTGGGATCATTAAATTGTGAAAATTTATTTTCCTTCCTAGCACAGAACAGAGGCGATGTGTAGATTTCTCTGTGGATCGGTTTTCTGCTTCCTCTCTTGGTTCTCTGATTCACTCTGCCTGTGTCTTGTCTTTGATCTTTCTCTTTGTACCTTTCTCTCTTGAGAGGTGATTTGGCAGAATGATTAGAAATAATCACATTAAATACACCAGCTCTGTGGCTCAGTTGATGGTGTGCAAAGTAATTGAAGAAGAAAACACATGTTGGCTGTGTTCCAGCGCAGGTTGTATTCGTTCAGAGAGCTGAACTTTCCTGAGGGCTGAAGCTGAATTTTATTTGTTGCATGCAACAACGGCTTTTCTTTATTTTTGGAAGGAAATTCTTGATGTTTCTGCGTACCTGCCTCCTGAAGCAGACTGCTGGGAACTGAGGCTGACATTTTCTCCACGTGGGGTCACTGTTAGGAACTGGGAAGGTTATGCTGTGTTAGAGAACTGGTACCTTCGGGTTGTTTGTGCCCTGAGTAAATGGTTCCAGAGCCTCCTACTTTCCAATTCTTGTGTCTGGTCCCCCTCCTCCCACTCATCTCCCCTCTCTTAGGTATTAATTTTGCTCAAAGTTTCTCTCCCCTTCTAATTTGGGTGTTCAGGAACAATGTCTACCTGATAGTGGGCTCTTATTTCACAGAAGAGGTAACTGACCAGCAGAGAGGTGACCGTAGAGCCTGTTTGTCTGAAATACAGTAGATTAATTCAATGGGCATTCTAAGGGGATCCTGTTGTACTTTTAAACATTATGAATTAAAAATAATTGATGATGAGCGTGTGTCGAGGAGTAACAGAGTTTGAGTCATAATATTGTCTTAAATAACCTGGTTTCATATAGGGCTTTATACATTACTGTTTTAAAACACTTCCAGGGCTTTAACAGTGATACAAACAGTCCGGTAAATTAAATTAAAGTGCAAGTCTCCTCACTGTCACTTGGGGTTCAGCTCTGTAGTCCAGAGGATGGCTGAGCCCAGTAGCTATTTTTGTTTGTCGTGTATACTTTTGTCACAGTAATTTGTGTTCACTTACGGAGTCTGGTTGTCCTGGACTTGAGTGTGCTTTCATTTAAATACATTCACATTGCTTCTGTCAGATGGAAGTGACATGCACGTTTGTACTTGGATTTATGTGTGCGTAGCCCTGGATAACCCTAGATAATGAACCCAACTCTAGGTGATTGGTCACTGGACTTGGGCCCCTCTTTTCTGTTAACTGCCAACCTGTGGGGTCCTGAGCACAACTAGTTTGGGCAACCTTGAGCTCCTCAAATTTAAAATGAGGCAGTAAGGATTCTGGTGAAGTTTCTATTCGGGGAAGAGTCTCTATCTCAAATGATTGTGACCAGAGATACAGGTTTATAGGTACTTGTTCTAAAGAGGGCTGTGATAAGCAGTGGTGTTTAACAATATTATCCTTGTCCTTGGAGTCTTGCTTATTAAAAAAATTCTTATCTTCATGTTTTCCATTGGCTTGTCAAGCATTTTCTTTGTAGATAGCACAGAAGTGGTTTTTAGACCTGCTTCAGATTAATTATAAATTCTGAATTGCTACATGGTGTGGGCAAAAGTAGGTTACAGTTGTAACTATACAAAACACATATGATTCTTGTAATAATCATAACCTGCATGTCTTTTCCATATGAATACCTTTAAACCTACATTTGCCAACTCCTGTATCTTCTGTTAATGACATTCTTCTACTCTGCTCACCCTGACCCTTGAACCTTGAGTAAATCACAGAACATGGGGGAGAAGTCTTCTTCTCTTCAAATACTCAAAGGATTATTTTTTTTCTTCCTGAGAAATTCTACTTACCTAAGAACACGGGTGGGAATCATGTTAATGCAGCAGAGATTTCATTTGGTTACACAGGAGACTGAAAGCTACCTGAACATTTGCTCAGAACTCTGTAGTATGTGGTGATGCCCCCCACCCCTGCCCCCCAAGAAAGAGCATTCCCATTGACCCTGGCAGGGGGGCCAGGTGGAGGAGAGGAGAGCCAGGGATGCTCATTCCAGGGGTGCTGCTGAGGGCAGTGGGAGCAGTGGGGTGGGGTGGCCTTCACCATTCCTTTTTGCACACGGGGGCTCTTGTCCTGAATTTGTGACAACACCTGGATCAGGCAATGCAGAGAAGCTGTCAAGTTTCCCTCTGTGTTCTTAACATTCCTGGGTTACCACGATGTGCAAGAGCAGTGAGTGTGGTGCTAAGTTACCCTGGAATGATGGCGTAAGGCTGACAGCATAGGATGCTTCCTTCACCTCAGCTCCAGGTTTCTCTCCCCATGTGGCATCAAAAGGCAGTGACTTGCTCACTCTGCATGCCGTGACTCTCAATGCACTCTCAGGCTTTCCCCCATAAATTGGGTCAGGCAACCATATGACCTGCTTGCTGCCGATTTCTTATTTGAGAAGATGTTTATTTCATGGTTTCATTTTGAAGATTCTCCATGGATATGCAACATGGCTTTTAGAAGATTGGGTAATTTTTCATTTGTTTTTTTTGAGATGGGTTGTTTGTAGTCTTCTTTGCAATCAGTTATTAGACTTTCTAAGAGTCTTTTGATGTCTTCCTTGCATTGCTTCTTGTCAGCTGAGAGACACGTGAGAAGTCCCCAGACCCTTATGGCCCTAACCTACTTGAGAAGTGCTGAGAGCAATGCTTGGGGGGAAATGTGGATTTTTTGGGGGGGGGAATGAGGATTTTTGAGTTGTGCAGATTTTAATAAAGGGCAAGAGAGAGACAGATCCAGAGTGTTTTTTAATTAAACAAGTAATTATATCCTTAATTTGAAGGTGGAAATATATTCTAAAATTTGTCTTGTCAGCTCCCTCTGAAATAAATAAAATTACAGTGATGATATCATTCCCATTTAAAATTTTTGAATACGTATCAAGGCAAAGTGATTAGGGTCTAATTGTTTGCCAAGTTTCCTTTAAAGCTACATTTATTTTGTGGGGGGATTTCCATGCCAAAAAACATCTTAAACTGATGAACATATAGTTCTCTTCACTTATTTTGGCCAGTTTTTAATTAGAAAACCCTTTTCATAGTTGAGGAAATACATTTTTGTTGGGCCAGGGTGCCAGATTTCAGTCCCAGAAAATAATGCTGTCCCTTAGTTTAGTGCTGATGTACACTTAAATAGCACAGGAGCGAGTGATTTTCCTTGGCCAAGGTCACGTGGCGGCTTTCCAAAGGGTTGATTGATTTCAGAGCTGGGCAGGCACTCCTGCTTGCCCTTCATCTGGAGGAGTCATGTTTCTCTCAAGTGCCTGGAAGTGTGCAGCCTTGAGGGGAAGTCGCCCGGGTTCCCCAGCCTTTGTCACCTGGGCCAGATTTGTGAGCAGAGGGGTAGTGGGTACAGGAGCTTGCATTCCTGCCCAGTTCAGTTGACATTGTTGTGCCCTCGCTATCACTGCCACTGCCACATGCATCTCTGGCTCCCACATTTGTGTGCTTGCTTGTGTGCGGTGCTTTTAATGAGGTATTTACTACTTGCCACCTACTGTAGTAGGTGCTGGGAATGATGGACCCTAATTTCCCTAAAAGCATGCTTTAAGGCTTACCATGATAATATCCTGCTGTCCTTTGCCAGACTCCGGGTCAGGCTCTTTTATCCAGAACATGAAGAAGGCTGGACTCCTCATTGGCACTTGGTCCATTCTAAACGAGCTAGTCCTGCCTTCTCCCCTGGAAACACTCTGGCACGTTTGCTGGGCTGTGTCCTTTCAGTGTGCAGTGGCTGGCAAGGGGGGCTTGCCCAAGGCTTTGCTGGTGGCTGGGTGAATTCTCCCAGGTGCCCTGCCTGTCAGAGGTGGAAGTTTGTCTCCTCCTGGGGCTGCAGCGGGAGTGCTGGGGATCACTGTCATCTTTCTTTCTGTCTAAGGGTGCAGAGGTGGGGTGTGGGGTCCTGGCTGGCAAAGGCTCTTGCTGGGTTCCCATGGTGTCCCATTACTGATCCATACCTGGGCTGCTCTTCCATCTGGGAGTGACCCCACTCCCCAGTGCAGCTCAGCACAGAGCCATGGAAGGTGGCAGACCTGGGCACTTGTGGTCTCTGCTTGTGGTTCCCAGTGGTGTGCATGGGGTTCCACTCCTGAAGGCTTTATTTCACATTTTGAGGACTGTGGGCTTACCTCCATGGCCTGCTCCTCTCCAACCTGGAACCTCTAAGTGAGAACACTCAGGATTTGGTTGACCCTCCTTCTTTTCTCAGAATGGCCAGGCAGAGTGGGGCAGGTCAGGAACTCTGCCATATGGCACTTTCCACCAGATTCTTCAGTTTCTGTTCTTGACAGATGCAGTGTAAGGTCAGTTTCCTTTTCTCGTTTGATTGTTCCTGGTGTACATACATACATTTATATATATATATATATATTTTTTTATTCTTAACTTTATATGCATTTTGACTTTGTAGTGGAAAGACGACATGTTACTATTTACCTTCTTCTGAACTTGGAACTGCCGGGATGTATTTAATTAATTATTTATATTTATTATTTTTAGAGGGGAAGGGAGAGAGGCAGAGAGGGAGAGAGACATCAATGTGTGCCTTTCACCTGCCTCCAGCTCCAGACCTGGCTGGAGACCTGGTTATGTGCCCTGGCTGGGAACCCAGCAACCTTTTTGGGTTCACAGGCTGGTGCCTTATCCACTGTGCCACCAGCCAGGGCTTGCTGTGATACATTTTAAAAGGATTTACTATTCCTGTGAATTCTCTTTCTTCCTAAACCATAAAGTTCTTCAGGTCAGGCCAGAACTACATTTTATTCTTCTGTGTGTCCTCCACCTGCTGAGTGCTTACCGAACATAAGACAGAATGATGCAGTGCTGAACCTGTGTAAGAACAGCTACTCTCAAGTTATGTGAAGCAATCCCAGGCACTAAAAATGAAAAAAAAAAAAAACAAAAACGAAAATGCCTGCAGGTACAAATCGAGCTACCCACACGCACATTAAAGCAGGAACTTTAAGCCCTGCTATGAGGCAATGATCTTAGCTTAGGAAACAAAGTTTACTTTTTAACATCATGTTCTTTTATTTATGCCAGCATAGTCTAGATGACAGCTGATTCAGAATGGCTTTGCTACCACTTAGTGGAGCATTTTAGTGATGTTTTGAATCAACTCCTAATTCCTGTGATTTGACTAATTAGGCTAGGCCTGTGTTACAACACAACCCCTGTTTCTCACTTACCAAATTACACAAAATTGGGTGTAGGCTGTTGTTGCTGCAGCAGACTGTGTACCTGCTTTGCCACCTGGCGCCTGAGCCCGGGCGCACTTCTGCTGTCCTCCTGTTCCTCCTGCCTTTTAAGAACAAGCCCCTGTCATTCATCAAGGGTGGGCATTGGTGGTACTAGTAGGAGTAGACGGCACTTGAGGCGTAACCCCTCCCTCACCCCTTCCCTTGCTAATGGGAGCATTTGATGAGCGCGCTCATGCTGAGCTCTATTCTAGGAACTTTGTGTTTCGTCCTATTTAAACCTCATGAGAATCTTAGGAGGCAGGTGCCTAGCTTAGGGGAGGTTTAGCAAGGTTACCTGACTTGCTGAGAGCACACAGCTAGAAAGAGCGGGGATGGAGGGAGGAGAAGAATAGACTCTTTTCCTCTGAACATCACCATCTTGTTTGTGAGTAAGAGCCAGAGGACCGGGAGTGGTGGGGAGTCCAGGAGGGTCATCAGCTGAGAGTCACCTGTGGTACAGGGGGAAAGTAGTGTAGGAGCCAGAATTAGGACCAACAAGTTCAACTCTGAAGTGTTACCCCTATAGGAATGACAAAGCACAGGTACAGAGCAGAGGGGAGGAAATACCAAGTTGAAAGCTGTCCTACAACCTGCATGTCATATGCATGTGTGAACACCCTTAGACTGTTTAGAAGACCCTCCAAGGACTTGCCTATGTAGCTCTTTAAAACATAGTATGATGTTTATGTGGGGGTGATGTCCAAAATTTCTTCAAGGAATACTTTATGATTAGATAGTAACAAGAACTATTTCTTTTTTAATGTAACAACTATTTTCTTCTCAAGGCACCTGGAACAATATAATGCTAAATAGGGTCTTTTTCTGGCTATATGACAGGTCCCAGTCACCCACATCACACAGTCCTGTGGTGCTGGGCCCTAGAGTCAACATACTTGAGTCCTGGGAGTCAGCCTCTGCTCTGAAAGAGAGGGTAAAAAGTGGCACTGTTAGGATTGAGTTCAAAGGTTCTTCTAAGGGCTATGATTAACCTTTGTGATAGGATCTAAACTCTGTGCATGTTTGTGTTACCTACAAACTTTTCAAGTAGAAAATTATGGTGCAAAACTCAGTCATGTAAATACTTTTTAAAGTGTTTTAAGTTGTGTGTATGCATGTGTGTTTTAAAACTGGAATTTGAAGTACCACATTACAGAAAAAGATATGTAAGCTAAATTTATTTACAAAACTAAAATGGACAGAACTTGTGAGCTAGTAAACTGCTTTTATAATAGATTTATTGCTCTCATATGTGGTTCTTATAAGTCATGCTGTATATGACTTCACCCTAATAGATGGGGGAATTGTTTTCTCATTTCTGGGCATGATGTTGAGTGTAGGCCTCTCCCCAAGCTTCACTTGCTTGTGAACTTGAGCTGATGAATTCCAGAGCCTTCTTTCCTGGTGCCCCCATCTTTCAGCCTGCAGCAGAATGGTCATTGGATTGAATGTACAGTTGGAGTTGCCTGCCATTTCCTAGGTCTTTTTCAAATTCATTTATCATCCCTCTTAAGGAGGCTGTATTTCAGCTTCCTTAGGGATGGGGATTAGCTCATTCTTCTTTTCCTGTACCACAGCACAGTGTATGTGGCTTTCACTGTATGTTAAAATGCCTTGATGGCTTGACATTTTATCCCTTTGTCACCACTTGGGAACCAGCACATGGTCTTACAATCAACATTACTTATTGTTGGTTAAGTAATACCTGAAGCTGGATAATGTTTTGGGATCCTGCATTCAGTTTGATGACTGTGTATTTCTGATAAGGAATGGGAAAAGTTCTGTTGTGGCGGGAGGTAGTAAATGCCTCTTTTCTTTCACACATTGATTCACACACAAAATAAGCCCACCTTTAAAATTTGCATTCAAAATATGAGTATTATTAGCAAATATTACAGGAGTGTAAAAATTTAAAGGTTACATACAAAAATACAACACAGGTGGAAAATTATAGTGACTGGAGTAAAATACTTTCTATAGCTCATATGCCACTGTTTCTGGATAGTGTATAGAACAGTGTCTCATGAGGGTGCTATACCCAAATGATTGAATTAAAAATAAAAAAGACTTCTCAAACATTGAGTGTCACAGACTTGTGAGATAAATCAGTATAGCGGAATTTCCAGCTCTATTTTTTTATGGCCCCTATTTTATAGAACCATGGAAAATACTGAACATTTGAACAAGGATCAGTCACAGTGATGGAACACACTATGGGAGAGGGCTTTGCTAACAGAGTTCACTTGGAAAGTGGACCCCCTGCTCCTTTCTCTATTTGTTTCTGGCTGTATTTTTCGATTTTTCTTATGAGATGCTTCTCAGGGAATAGAGAAATAGGCAGACAAAAAGTAGGTATAAAAGAGGGATTTGTGACTTTCTGTATCTAAAGCTCATGGCCCTTTCATTTAATGCTATATTGACTCATCCTTTTTTATCTTTTTTTCCTCTTTAAGTCCTTCTCAGTGTTGCTCCATTTCTCACTTCCCCTCTCTGTTATCAGCTGCAGATGATCTATTGGAAGCAAGAATCTTTAACCTGCATTTGTCTCTTAGCAGACAGAGTGCCTGCCTTCATCTCACCAAGAGCTCCTCTCTCTGCTCTTAGGTACTCTGTCTTACTTGGATAGTCCCTGACAAGGTGGTTATTTTACGTATTTTTAAAAAATTAAAATTTTTTTTGTTGTTATTGTATTACATCCATCCCCCTTTTACTCCCCTCTGTCCCCCTCCCCACCCACCCACCCCCCACCAAAGTCAATCCCACTTGTTGTCCATGGCCATGGTTCTTCTTAAAAAAATTTTAAATGTTTTATAGTTTTACATTTGAATCTGTGATCCAGATTAATTTTCATATGAGGCTTAGGTTGCAGTTACTTGTTTGGATACGATATTCGGTTATTCAGCACCATTTGTTGAAAAGCATATCCTTTCTCCAATGAGTTGTCTTTGTACATTTGTCAAAAATGAACTGGCCATGCTTGAGACTATTTCTAGACTATTGTTTTTGATCTGCCTATCTCTTGATCAATGTTTTGATTACTGTAGCTTTATTATAAGTCTTAAAACTGGACAGTTTGAGTTTTCCAACTTTATTCTTCAAACATTTTGTATCTGTTTCTTGTTCCTTTGCCTTTCCACTTGAATTTTAGATTGAGCTTGCTGATTTCTTAAAAAAGAAAGCCCGTGGTTTTTTTATTTTGATTGTATTGACTCCATACATCAATTTAGGGACAACTGACATTTCAACTATGTTGAGTTTACCAATTTATTAAAATGGTATGTATATTTAACTTTGATGTATGTCATCAAAAATAATCTGTCTTTTCATTAGTGTATTTAGATGATTTGCATTTAATATTACTTTTTTATATGTTTATATTTCTATTTATATTGTTTGTTTTTTCTTCTATTTTCTTCTCTTGCTTCCTTTTGGATTATTAGGATATTTTTAGCCTTTCATTTTATTTTATTTACAATTATATTTATTATTGTATTACAGTTGTTTTGTTTTCCCCTCATTGCTCTCCCCTGTCCCATCCTCCTTGCTCCCACTTCCACAGTCATTCCCCAGCTCGTTGATCATGTCCTTGGGTCCTTCATAGTAGCTTCTCAACTGGACCCTTCTGTGCTTTCCCTCTTTTTCCCCTCTCCCCTAGTCACCGTCATCACCATCATTCTGCTCTTTCCCCCCATCATGTGTCTTGTTCCTTTCTGCTCATCTGCTTGTTTTGTTCCTTAGTCTTCTGTGTTAAGTGAGAACATACAGTGTTTATCTTTTGCTGCCTGGCTTATTTTACCAAGCATGATACTCTCCAGTTCCATCCATGCTATCTATTGCAAATGATAAAGTTCCTTCTTTCTTTCTGCTGCATAGAACTCCATTGTGTATATGTACCAGTTTTTTGATCCATTCACCCACTTAAGGGCACTTAGGTTGTTTCAAGCACTTGGCTATTATAAATAGCGCAGCTACGAACATAGGGGTGCATAGGCTCTTCTGAAATGGTGTTTTAGGATTCTTTGGGTATAATCTTAGCCGTGGAATCACTGGGTCAAAGGCAGTTCTATTAGATTTTTGAGGAAATTCCATACTGTCTTCCATAGTGGCTGTACCAGTCTGCATTCCCACCAACAATGCATCAGGATTCCCTTTTCTCCACATCCTCACCAGCACTTGTTCGTTGATTTGTTGATGATGGCCATTCTGACAGATGTGAGGTGGTATCTCATTGTGGTTTTAATTTGCATCTCTCTGATGGCTAGTGATGTTGAGCGTTCTTTTATATGCCTATGGGCCCTTTGTATGTTTGCTTGGAGAAGTGTCTGTTCAGGTCTTTTGCCCATTTTTAAAAAAAAGATTTTTAAAGAGAGAGGAAGGGAGAGAGGCAGAGGGAAAGAGACATCAATGTATGGTTGCCTTTAGCCTGCCTCCAGCCACAGACCTAGTTGGCGACATGGCTTGCAACCTGGTTATGTGCCCTGGCTGGGGAATCAAACCATCGACCTTCAGGTTCGCAGGCTGGTGACTTGTCCATTTTTTAATTGGGTTGTCTGTCTCCCTTGTGTTGAGTTGTGTATAAGCTTTTTATATATTTTGGAGATCAAACTCTTGTCTGAGGTGTTATTGGCAAATATGTTTTCCCATATGGCTGGTTCCCTTTTCATTTTGTTGATGTTTTCTTTAGCTGAGCAGAAACTCTCAGTTGGATATAGTCCCATTTGTTTGTTTGTTCTTTTATTTCCCTTACCCTGAGATATCAGTGAAAATACTGCGTGGGATAGCTGCAGTATTTTTGCCTATGTTTTCCTCTAGGGTTTTTATGGTGACACTGCTTATGTTGAAGTCTTTTATCCATCTTGAGTTTATTCTGGTTTATGGTGTTAGTTGGTGGTCTAGTTTTGCTTTTTTGTGTGTGCCTATTCAGTTCTCCCAATGCCACTTGTTGAAGAGGCTATTTGCACTCCATTTTGTGTTCCTTTGTTGAATATTAGTTGCCCATAGAGTCCTGGATTTATTTCTGGGCTCTCTATTCTGTTCCATTGATCTATTTGTTGTTGTGCCAGTACCAGACTGTTTTGATTATTATGGCTTTGTTACATAGTTTGATATCAGGTATTGTGATTCCTCCTACTTCATTCTTTTTTCTCAAGATTGCTGTAGCTATTTGGGGTCATTTTTGACTATGTAAATTTTCAAGTATTTGTTCTAAGTTTGTGAAATATGACTTTGGTATTTTACTAGGGATTGCATTGAATCTACAGATGGCTTTGGGTAGTATGGACATTTTTATGATGTTAATTCTTCCCATCCATGAACATGGTATGTGCTTCCATTTATTTGTATCTTCCTTAATTTCTTTCTTCAGTGTTCTGTAGTTTTCCAAGTACAGGTCTTTTATCTCCTTGGTTAAAATTATTCCTAGGTACTTTTTTGGTTGCTATAATGGGATTTGTTTTCTAGTTTTTTCTCTGATGTTTCATTCTTGGTGTATAAAAATGCCTTCAATTTCTGGATATTGACTTTTTATTCAGCTATTTTGCCAAATTCATTTATTAGGTTGATGAGTTTTTTAGTGGAGTCTATAGGGTTTTCTATGTACACTACTATGTCATCTGCTAAGTGATAATTATATTTCCTCCTTTCCAATTTAGATGCCTTTGATTCCTTTTTCTTATCTAATCACTGTGGCTAGAACTTCCAAGACTGTTGAATAGAAGTGGTGAGAGTGGACACCCTGATCTTAAGGGAAAGGCTTTCAGATTTTTCCCATTGAATATGGTGTTAGCTGCAGGTTTCTTGTATGTGGCTTTTATTATGTTGAGGTATGCTCCCTTTATTTCCATCTTGCTGAGAGTTTATCAAATAAGAGTGCTGTACTTTATCAAATGATTTTCGGCATCTATTGATATGATCATATGGTTTTTGTCTTCCAGTTTGTTTATGTGGTGTATTACATTTATTTATTTGCACATATTGTACCATCCTTGCATCCCTGGGATGAATCCCACTTGGTCATGGTGTATGATTTTTAAAATATATTGCTGGATCCGGTTTGCCAGTATTTTGTTGAGAACTTTTGCATGTATAATCATCAGTGATGTTGGCCTGTAGTTTTCTTTCTTTGTTGTTTCTTGACCTGGGATTAGACTAATACTGACCTGATAGAAAGAGTTTGGGAGTCTTCCCTCTTCTTGGATTTTTTGGACTAGGTTGAGAAGGATAGGAGTTAGTTCTTCCCTAAATGTTTGGTAAAATTCACCTTTGTAGACATCTGGTCCAGGGCTCTTGTAGGCTGGAATTTTTTTGATGACTTCTTCAATTTCACTAGTTGTTTTTGGTCTGTTCAGGCTTTCTGCTTCTTGATTCAGTTTTGGTAGGTTATACATGTCCAGAAATTTGTCCATTTCACTATATGACTATTTGTCATATAGTTGTATGTAGTAATTTCTTACAATCCTTTGTATTTCTGTGGTATCAGTTTTGATTTCTACTTTGTCGTTTCTGATTTTATTTGCATCCTCTTTCTACTCTGGGCTTTGTTGTTGTTCTTCTAGTTCTTGAAGTTTTATGGTTAGGTTGTTTGTACAAGTTTCTTCTAACCTTTTTAGGTAGGCTATATTTCCTCTGAGGACTGCCTTCACTGTGTCCCATATGTTTTGGGGTGTTGTGAATTCATTTGCATTTTTTCCAGAAACTTTTTTTTTCCCCCAAAGATTTTATTTATTATTTCCAGAGAAAGGAAGGGAAAGAGGCAGAGAGGGAGAGAAACATCAGTGTATGGTTGCCTTTCATCTACCTCGAGCCATGGATCTGGCAGGAGACCTGGCTTGCAACCTCATTATGTGCCCTGCCTGGGGAATCAAACCAGCTACCCTTGGGTTCGCAGGCTGGCGCCTTATCCACTGTGCTACCAGCCAGGGCACAGAAACTTTTAATTTCTTCTTTGATCTCATTGTTAACCCATTTCATTACTTAATGGCTTGTTACTCAGTTTCTATGAATTAAAATGCTTTTGGATTTTTTCCTTGAGGTTGGTTTCTGTTTTCCTGCCATTGTGATCTGAGAAGATGCTGGTATGATTTCAGTTTTCTTGAATTTGTGGAGGTTTGTCTTGTGTCCTCCCATGTGGTCTGTTTTTGAGAATGTTCCATGTGCATTAGAGAAGAATGTATTTTGCTTCTTTTGGGGTGAAAAGTTCTGTATGTCATTTAAGTCCATTTCATGTAGAGTGTTGTTCAGTGCTAGAACATTTTTGCTCTTTTTTTGCTTGGAAGACCTGTCCATTGTTGATAATGGGGCATTAGAATCCCCTAATGTTCGTGTGTTGCTGTCTGTATCCTTCTTGAAGTCCTCTAAGATTTTCCTTACATATTTGAATGCTTCTGTGTTGGGTGCATATATGTTTACAAGGCTTATATCTTCTTGGTTGTTCCATTAAGTATTATGAAATGTCCTTCTTTGTCTTTTTATGGCCTTTATTGTAAAATCTGTTTTGTCTGATATAAGTATTGCTACCCCAGCCTTTTTTTCATGTCAATTTGCTTGAAATATGTTTTTCCATCCCTTCACTTTCAGTCTGTGTCAATCTTTTGTTCTGAGGTGGGTCTCTTGTAGACAGCATATATGTGGGTCATGTTTTCTTACCCATTCAGCTACCCTATGTCTTTTTTTCGTGCATTTAATCTGTTTACATTTAAGGTTATTATTAACAGTTATTTCTTCATTGACATTTTCCCCCTTTCTTCCTGTATTCCTCTCTCTTTCTTCATCTTTTTTTTTTTTTTTTTAAGATTTTATTTATTATTTTCACAGACAGGGGAAGGGAAAGAGGCAGCAAGGGAGAGAGACATCAATGTGTGGTTGCCTTTCACCTGCTTCCAGCTGGAGACCTGCCTTGCAACCTGATTATGTGCCCTGGCTGGGGAATCGAACTAGTGACCTTTGGGTTCACAGGCCAATGCGTTATCCACTGTGCCACCAGCCAGGAAGGACTTTGTTTCTTCATCTTTTTAAAGCAGGCCCTTTAGTATCTCTTGCAATGCTGGTTTGGTGGAAGTGTATTCTTTTAGCCTTCTTTTATCTGGGAAATTCCTTATTTCAACTTCTATTTTGAATGAGAGCTTTGCTGGGTAAAGTATCTTGGTTGAAGGCCTTTGTTTTTCTTTACTTAGAGTATTTTTTGCCATTTTGTTCTGGCTTGTAGTCTTTCTGTTGAGAAAGCATTTGATAACTTATCAGAGCCCCCATGTATGTTATTAGCTGTTTCTGTCTTGATGCTTTTAGGATTCTCTCCTTGTCTTTGAAACTTGCCATTTTAATTATGATGTATCTTGGAGTGGGCTTGTTTGGGTTCATTTTCTTTTCTTTTCTTTTTAAATATTTTATTTATTATTTTTAGAGAGAAGGGCAGGGAGAGAGGCAGAGAGGGAGAGAAGAATCAATGTATGGTTGCCTTTCACCTGCCTCCAGCTACAGACCTGGCTTGCAACCTGGTTATGTGCCCTGGCTGGGAATCAAACCAACGTGGGTTCATTTTGATTGCAAGCCTCTGTGCTTCCTGAACTTGAGTGACATTTTTGCTCATGAAGTTAGGGAAGTTTTCTGACATTACTTTTTCAAACAGGTTTTCTATTCCTTGCTTCTCTTCTCTTCTTCTGGTATTCCTATGATATGGATATTATTGTGTTGCATGTTGTCCTGCAGCTCTCTTAAACCTCTTCATTCTTTTTCAGTGTTTTTTTCATTTTGTTGCAGGTGTTGGGTTATTTTTTCCCCTGTTGTTGTCCAATTCACTGATCTGGTCCTCTGCTTCCTCTAACCTGCTTTGGATTCCTTCTATTGTGTTCTTCAGTTCAGAAGAATTATATTCTTCATTTCCTCCTGGTTCTTACTGATGGTTTCTATGTCCTTTTTAATGCTGGTATAATTTTCAGTCAGTTCCTTGTAGTTGCCTTGGGGTACTTTATAGTTTTCTTTGAGCTTGTCGAGCTCATTGAGCTTTCTTATAACCATTTCTTTGAATTCCATATCTGATAGTCTGCTTGTTTCTATTTCATTTAGCAGTCTTTCTGGTGATTCCACTTTTCCTTTTGGTGATGGACTGTTGCCTTTTCTCCACATTTTGGGTGTCTGTTATTGCTTGTTTTTGTTTCTTGGGTTAACCTGCTATGACTCCCTGCATTCATGGAATGCCCTTCTGTGGTAGGAGACTTAAGGGATTCAGTGGTGCTGTTTCCTGAGTTCCTCAACTTGTTGCTCTTGGGGTGCCCTTTATATAATTAATTTGGGCTGTCTGGTTGTATTTTGGCTTTGGTGTATGTGTTGCTCCTTGATGAATTTTTCACTCCAGCTGGCTGATTGAGAGACAGTCCTTCTACCATGTTTCAGATATTATTAGGCTGCTCCTAAAACAGAATCACTAGTCCAAGCAAAATAACTACACCTTCAAAGACATCTTACATCCTTAATCCCACTTTCAACTGCATATGAGCCTAGCTAAATACCCGTACCCTCCAAGATATCCCCCACCCTTAATCACACCCTCAGCTGCAAAAGAGCCAGTCTTAATAAGGATGTAAACATAATAAGACTATTATAAGAGGAGAAACAGCTGACTGAAATACTGTATAGATAATTTTGAAAGGTGCAAAGGAGTAGCAAAGATAGTGGTGAGAAGTGGTAGGAGGATGTGAGAGAGAAACCAAACATTACCTCTCATATAGAAATGGGTGGGGGAAGAATCAGAATGCAGTGAGAAAGTACGAGTGAACAGTATCAAGCCTAATCAGAAGTTATATATACTTATGCTTGCATATTTATACCTATACGTAGATACTATGTAAGAGCAAACATATATACATAAAAAATACTGTAATGAAGTTGATTTAGAAAAAATAGTGCAAAAGGAAAAAAATTGATCCAGTTGGTGAATATGTTTCACCACAGCACCATCAACAATGTATGAGCTATAATTTCTATAGGTGAGATGGGAGCGTAAGGTAAAGTGAGAAAGAGAGATTGAGATGTTTGGAGGAAAGGGAGGTGATTTATAACTTCCCTTAGATTTACAACTAAGTTAGATTTATAACAAAGTTTGTAAAGATGCTGCGGCTACCCCTCTATCCACCCACCCTCAATGAGCACTGATTGGTCAAGGTGGAGAGAGGACAAGTGTATTTTTTTTTGGCAGAGAAAAAGAATGTATAGCACCTAATAGCACACACACAAAGATTTTAAGAGGCTGGAGAGAGGAGGAATACTTAGAGTGAGGAATGGGAATGAGTTGTAGCAGGAGAGAAAGTAGATTTTAAAACAAAAATAAGAAGAGGAACTTGGGTGGTTAAATGAATTGAGAGAAGGGAGGAATAATCTATGGGATTTGAGATACATTATAGTATAAACATTATTTACTTAAAATGCACTAATTGTGAGGATTAGAAATGGCTGTTAAAAAGGATATGTTGGGGATCAGTAGTTGATGTCAATCTTGGTAGGTGCTTGAGGTTAGCAGAGATACATTTCCTCAGTCTGCCCCTTTTCCTTGATCACGTCCCTTTGCAGTCTGCAGTCTGCAGTCAGGCTTAAGCTCCTTGTGGGGGTAGGGCCTAGCAATCTGGAGTCTGTCACAGTCAGGGCTGGTTCCGAATGCCCAGCCCCTGGTAGGCTGAGCTTCCGGCAGCAGCACACCTCTTGTTTTACAGAGTGGGGCAACTGGGCCCCTCCCATCACCCTGGGTTCTGCAAGGTGGGCTCTGGGCTCCAAGGGTGCTGCTGTTGCCCTTGGCTGTGTGGGATCTGAGCACCTGCATGCAGCAGCACCATTGTTTGTGTGTGCAGTGGCCTCCCCTCTCCCACAGATTTTGTGTGGTGGGCTCCTTGGGAGTTGCTACAATGCTGTGTTGGAGGGAGTGGGTCTCTCTTCCCACTCCACTTCCAAGCTGCCTGCTCCACTGGTGGTGGTTCTGCTTCTGGCAGTCATTTCAGCTCTCTTAGCCACCACCTCAGCGGCTCTCACGCAGTCCCTCCCCTGCAGGAGCTCAGCTCCTCCATCGTTCTGAGTTTGCGCTCACTGTCTACACTATTTGCTGCTCAAATACCCAGTCAACAGGCAGCCTGAAGCTGTCTTTAGTCAGAGCTGCCTCTCTGGGCAGAGCCGGCCCTATCTAGAGATGACCTTGGCCTGCCAGCTGGCTCTGAAACTATTTCACCAACTCACTCCTAGTTCTCTGCAGCCTCTGGACTGTGCACCTTGGAATCCAGACGCTTGCCACACTTATTCTCCAGGACTTGCATCTGTCCCATGTTCCTTACCCTCTCCTCCAGCTGCTCTGACGCTTGAGAAAGCTGTTAGCACTGCCCACTATTCTCCTGCCATCGTCTGTGCCTATTTATTTTATTAATTTTTAAAAATTTATTGATTTTAGAGGGAGGGAGGACAGAGAGAGAGATTGAAACATCAATTTGTTTTTCTACTTATGCATTCATCACTTCTTATATGTTCTCTGGCTAGAGATTGAACCCACAACCTTGGTGTATGAGGACAACACTAACCAACTGAGACGTTTGGCCAGGGCAGCCTTTCATTTAAATGTATGTGTGACTCCTGGTCTTTGAGGGAAAGCACTCAGTCTTTTACCATTAAGAAGGGATTAGCTATGGATTTTTCATAATGGCCTTTAATTGAGGATGTTTCCTTCTGTTACCAGTTTACTGAGTGTTTTTACCACCAGAGTTTGTTGGACTTTTAGAAAAGGATTTTTCTGCTCCCTTTGAGATGGTCATGTGGTTTTTATCCTTTATTCCATTAATATGGTGTATTACATTGATTTTCATGTTAAATGAACCTTACATTCTTGGGATAAATCATATGGACCTGGGCTTTTCTTTGTGGGGAGTTTTTGGTTACTAATTCAATCTTTTTCAGATTTTCTATTTTTTTCTTGAAATCAGTTTTAATAGTTTGTTTTCTTGTAAGAACTTGTCCATTTCATCTAGGTTGTCTAATTTGTTGGCAGCATTTCTTTTATAGTAGGTCTCTTGGAAGTGAATTCTTAATTGTTCTTCTTCTTACAATGTTATATTCACCTTTATATCCAAAAGATGTTTATTGTTGGATGTAGTTATTTTCTTTCAGCACTTTATAAATTTTGTTGCATTTCTCTCTGACCTCATGGTTTCTTCTGAGAAATACATTCATTCAAAACATTATTTCCTATCTATTACATGTTCTTTTTCTCTAGCTGTTTTTATGATATTTCTCTGTCCTCAGTTTTTAGCAATTTGACTATGAAGTGTCTAGGTATGGATTTCTTTGAGATTATCCTATTTGGGCTTTGCTGAGTTTCTTGAAACTGTCATTTAGGTCTTTTGCCAAATATAGGGCGTTTTCAGCCAGTATTTTTTCAAGTATTTTTCTTACATAACAGTCTTTTTTTCTCCCGAGATTCTGATGACATGAATATTAGACTTTCTGTTGTTTTTCAACAGGTCTCTGAGGCTCTGTTTTTGTTATTTATTTTCTCTGTTTCATACAGGATATTAACCTGTCTTTAAGTTTACTCACTATTTCCTTTATCATTTTTATTTTGCTATTGAAGCCATCCAGTGACACTTAAGATTTTCTAAAAATCTCTATTTGGTTATTTAAAAAAAAATTCTCATCTGAGGATACATTTTTATTGTTTGGGTGGGGGGAGAATATTGTAGTGTGGTCGGGGGAGAGAGAGACAGACAGAGACAGACAGACAGACAGGCAGACATTGATGTAAGAGAAACACCAACCAGTTGACTCCTGCATGTGCCCTGATCAGGGATTGGACCAGCAACTCAAATATGTACCCTGTTTGAGGATCAAGTCTTCAACCATTTGGTGTATGGAATGATACTCCAATTAACGGAGCCACTGACCAGGGCCATTTGATTATTCTTCATGTGGATTTTTTTTTGACTGAGATTTTAATTATTTTATTAGTTTTAGCAGTATTCTGCCTTCTTGGAACATGGTTATACTAACTCTTTACATTATTTGATAATTCCAGTACTTACGTTATCTTGAGACTGGAATCTATTGATTGTCTCTTCCCTTGCTAGTAGAGTTTCCTGATTTTTCATATGCTGAGTAATTTTGGCTTGTATTCTGGACATTTTGGATATTATGATATGGGTCTTGTTTATATCTTATGGGGACTTTATTTTAATTTTTAAGAAGATGATTGGTTATAAGTTCTGACTAGTCTCTGTGGTCTGTATTTATAACATAAGCTCAATTTTCAAAGCCTTTGTCATGTCATTTTGATCTATCCTGTATGTGTATGATCCGTTGTCCAGTGTGGGGTCTGGGCAGTAATCTATTAAAAAGTGCAAATCTCAAAGCTGTTTGATGTGCTATTTAGGACCAGACCCACCATTGGCAGCTTGGAGGGGAGCCCAGATATTCATGTACCACTTTTTGGTGTACCTCCCTTCTCCCTGTAATCTCTGACAATTTCTAATTCCCTGAGACCCTCTTGCTGTTCCCAGCCAGAAGTCTAGCACTTTGGTTCCCCCACTCTGCTGCATGTTTTTCTGTGACTGCCCACAACCAAGCCGTGGAACTCAAGAGAAAAAGGAGCAATAGGGAGTTACTCCCTTGTTCTTGGCACTATACTTCCTCTGAGATGGCATCAGTCCTTTTAGAATTTTAGGTGAATGCTCACCGCTGCTGCTGTTCTGTGACCCTGTTGGATTGTCTGTGGCTGGTGGGAGGGATCAGAAAAAGAGCAGTAAAATACAGGGGATTTCTCTGAACATTAGTTCTGTTTTTGATTTTTAGGTTAGAAAGGAGTGAACTTGAACTTTCTCTTTAAGTTCATTCTTGCCATTCATAATGCACATTTGTGGGTTCTGGGCTGTCTTGGCATCCAGCCTGGGTGATACTAGAGGGAACAAAGCAACAACAGAAAAGTCACCACTGGTTTGGTGGCACTCTTGAGTTCTAGCTTTTTCTTACAGTCTACCTGCTACCACTTACTTTTCAGCATCTTCAGATGTTCCATGTTTTCTATGCAGCTTTTACATTTGCATTTAGTGAGAAAGAGAAGGTGGGTGTTCTTAATCCATCTTGCCAGGAACTGGAGCCTCCATGTTTCTAAGCCTGCGCCTTAGAACAAATCAAAGCATTGGCCTCACACTGTACTAGTAGTCATGGTATTTGTCATTGCTATTGCTCTTGGTAACAAAACAAAACAGAATCCAATTTCAATTAAGAATGTCCTTGATAAAGCAGTAAAAATGACTAATTGTGTTAAATCTTGACCTTTGAGTACATGCCTTGTTAATATTCTGTGATGGGTTGGAAATATGCACAAAACACATCTACTGCATGCTGCAGTATGATGGTGGTTTCAGAAAAATGATGTGTATGATTGAGTTGTGATATGAATTGGCCACTTATTTGCATGGGATATCATTTTCTTTCGAAAGGATTCCTGACAAACTATGGTGATTTAGACTTGAGTATTTGGCAGCCTTTTTCTTGCAAATAATAGAAGTAAGCCTTTCACTTTAAGGAGAACAAATGACAACAATTGTTATCAAATGATAAAATTTTGAGCTTTCAATGAAAAATTAAAATTTTGTAGAACTTGTGCCCACCATTGTGCATGTGAAAGCTTCCCAGTATTTAAAAGTTTTTCTGCTGAGCTGACTTGTAAGATCAGTGGTGATAGTCACAAAGGTGAGTTTTTGAAATTGTATAATGCAATGTGTCAACATTTGGAATGCCTACTGTGAGCCATTATTTTCAGATTATTGATGCATGATTTTATAAAATCATGTATGGGTAAAAGAACCATTCAAAATGTAAAATACAGACTAATGAATTTTAATGCAACAGGGTATAAAAAGTTCATTGTTATGGATTCAGATTTCATGTTGTAATTAACCTTTAAGAAATTATCTCATTTAGTATCAAAAAAGGGTATAATTACCTGAAAAGGCCACTAAAATACTCCTCCCTTTTCTAACTATGTATCTGCCTGTGGCCAGGTAGACTTAATGTTCTTCAACAAAACCAATGAATTGCAACAAATTGAATGCATCCAGTTGTCTTCTGTTCAGTGATTTGCAGAAATGTAAAACAATGCCATTCCCTGTTTCTTTTTGTTCTGGAGAATATAGTTATTTTTAATAAAAAGTTATTTATGCTAACATAAAAACATATAATTGTTTATAAATCAAACCCCACATGGGGTAGGATTTATCATGCCTGGTTTTCTGAGTCTCTGGCATGTGTTCATAACATGTATTGTGGAATTCTCACACAAGAAGCCTACATTTTCTTTAAGGGGTGAGGGATGGTGGTTTAGCATATTTTTTATTCAGAGACAAATTGTAAATCTTTGAGTCTTGTGGCAACACAGCCTGTCACAGCTTCATAACTTGGCTGTTGTCATGTAAAAGTCATAAAAATTACATGAACCAAGAATGGCTGTGTTTCAATAAAACTTTATTGGCACTGAAATTTGATTTTCAGTGTGATGAGATATTCTTTTTGTAGGTATGGGCCAGATTCAGCTCATGGGCCAAAATTTGCCTGCCTGTTTTGTTATAGAGATCTGTGTGTCCCTAATCAATAATTCTTCTTGAACTTAAGGGTTATTTTCTACTTGTTACGGAGAAATGTAGGCAGGAAAGCAACAGAGGTTCCAGAAATCTTCTGCAGTGTCTGTGGGTGAAACCTGTAAACCAAAGTAGCTTCTCAATCTTCTTTTTTATTTCTGAATTTGCATAGAGAAGAGGGCCTTTTACACGTTTTATCTCAATTTATCCCCACATTATTCTGTAAAGTAAATGCTTTCATCTTTTTATGGATGAAGAAACTGAGGTGCAGAGGATCACTAGCATGTCCCAAATCATGATGAGCCTGGGGTTTGTATCCAGGCCAGTTCCATACCAGGACTGTTGCACTTTCCACACTAGGATGATGCTGCTGTCCTTATCCCACGGTGACTTGCATCTGTACAAAAAGGCCTGTTGATCATTGAAAGATCTGATATTCAACGGTGATTAAAATAAATAAATAAATAAATAAGTAAGTAAGAGTAGATATGAAGCCACATTTTGAGTGTAGCTTTGTGCCAGAGATTTTTTTGCATACTTCTGCACAAAGTATTCTCCTTTTATCACAGTAAGACTTGGGTTTAATAGGCTTAATGATTTTCAACTAGCATCCTTCTCCCTCAGTATTGAGAAATGTATGGAACAGTTGTGATTGTTGCAGATACTGAGAGGTGCTATTGTAATTTAGTGTGTGGGATTAAATTGCAATGGAGGATTGTCCCAACCAAAGTTCTGGTAGAGACCCTGTTGAGAAAACATTGGGCTGAGTAAAATAATAGCAGTAATGATAATAATCAACTTGCGTGTTGAGCTCTGCTTATGTGTTCTGTGAGCTCTATAAATACAGGTTCATATTCTCTAATCTGTAGCTTT
This sequence comes from Noctilio leporinus, assembly GCA_004026585.1. Lineage (NCBI taxonomy): Eukaryota > Metazoa > Chordata > Mammalia > Chiroptera > Noctilionidae > Noctilio > Noctilio leporinus. The sequence continues at coordinate 117,663 of PVIW01004055.1, read as the reverse complement.
AAATGAAAAAGAAATCTCTAAATCTGAATTGGGTTTATTGAGGTACAGTTTATATATCATAAAACTTACATGTATCAAGTGTAAAATTAGTAATTTTTGGTAAACTTGTAGTAAAGTGTTTTTTTTTGTTTTAAGATTTTAATTTATTATTATTTCGAGAGAGAGGGGAAGGGAGAGAGGCAGAGAGGGCAAGAGTCATCAATGTATGGTTGCCTTTCACCCACCTCCAGCTATGGACCTGACTGGAGACCTGGCTTGCAACCTGGTATGTGCCCTGGCTGGGAATCAAACCAGTGACCTTTGGGTTTACAGGCCAGTGCCTTATCCACTGTGCTACCAGCCAGGGCCCGTAGTAAAGTTTTATAACTGTTACCATTATCTAATTTTATAGCATGTTCTTTACCCCCCAAATTCTCTTAAGCGTGTGTTTTTAAATAGGTTTTGTCCCTTTTAGTGTCAATTTTCAGATGTTCCACTGAATAAATAAGAAAAGGATGTGATTGTAGGGTGCTGCTCCAGATCCCTTTGGATGTTATTTATTTTAATTTAAGGTATAAATTAAATAAGATTAAGGTATTTTCTGAATCTCAAAAATTCTGAATTCTAAAATACTCCTGGACCCAGGCACATCTGATAAGGGATTGTGGGCTGAATGAATCCATTCAATCTCCACAATAACCCTGTGAAGTAGAGGTCATTATTTTCCCTCATTTTACTGTTGTAGAAACTGAGGCTAAGCAGTCTGCCCACTGTAATACGTTTACACGAGTGGTAAAGCCACAGTTAGAACTTAGATATGCTGTTAGCCACTTTGTTTTGGCCATTGCTGTTTTTGCCTTTGGCTGAATGGAATGCCACAAGGACATCCAGTGGAAGTTCAGAAGAGAGAAAAAGCCAAAATAAACAAACAAGGCATGGCATGATAGCTGGGCCTATAATAGAATTTGCCTGTGTTTAGAGGCAGAGGAAATCGTTATTTTATTTTTATTTGACTTGATATTAAAGAATACTTACAAAATACTTTAAAGTTCATGAAAACAAGTAGGCCTACTCTCCCTAGTAAGTAAAAATTAGTACTGGTCGCTCCTTGGTGCACCCCTCCTCCTGCCTTGTTCTCCCCACACAGGGAGACCGTAAGCAAGGATTTCATGCTTATCCTTTTTTGCTTTTCTTTACAGTTTACCCACATATGCTTTAGTCCCTCAGCAACCTATCTTTAGGTTAGTCCAATTTTGATTATGTAAGTGGTATTATATTGAATATATTCTTCTGTAACTTGTGTTTTCTCTCAATTATATTTCTGAAATTTATATGTAATTCATCTGTTTTCACTGCTGTGTATTAGAATATGCCACCATCTGTATATTTAATGTTGGACATTTGGGATGTTTTGATATTTTTCTAGGTCAAATGGTGCTACTGTGAAGAGCTTTCTCAATTTCTCTTGGTGCACATGTGCAGAGGGCTACCTAGTAGCAGTGTTGCAGGGTCATAGTGTGTGTGTATCTTCACCTCTACTGGATGAGGCTGCTGGTTTTCTAAAGGGTTATATAAATTTAAACTCCCCTCCCACAATGTAGTGTTTCTTTTGCTTTTCTCTCCTTGCTAATACTTGATGTTATACAATGACTAATAGTGTGTCATTGTGGCTTTAATATATATTTCTCTGATGACTAATGAGATTGAGCATCCTTTAAGGTAGCTATTTAGTTTTCCATTTTTGTGAAGTCTGTCTTTTCTATTGAATTGTCTTTTTATTATCTACTGACATTCTTTATATGTTCCTATTTCTTTGAAGACTGTATGTTATACAAATATTTTCCCTAGTTTATGGCTTGTTTTTTTGGTCTCTTTGTGGTATATTTTGATGAACAGAGTTCTTTAATGCAACTAACTTACCCATAATTCCATTATGAAGTTGGTTTTTTATTTAACAAGTGCTTGTGGAGCACTATGTGCTAGATACTTTTCTAAGCACTTTATAAATATTTATTCATTTAATCCTCATAACACCAGTAAAGGTGAATATGATTATTATCCCCGTTTTATAGGTGAGGAAACTGAGGAACAAATGGTTAAGTAAATTGCCAAGGTCACCTCGCTAGTAAGTTGTAGAGCCAGGACTTGAACCTAGGCATTTTAAGAAACTTAAGAAATCATTTCCTACCATGACATCATGCAGATGATTTTCTTATATTGTCCTCTAAAACTAATTTTTTAAAAAGATTTTATTCATTATTTTCAGAGAGGGGAGAAGGGAGGGAGGCAAAGAGGGAGAGAAACATCAACGTATGGCTGCCTTTCACCTGCCTCCAGCTACGGATCTGGCTGGAGACCTGGCTTGCAACCTGGTTATGTGCCTTGGCTGGGGAATTGAACCGGCTGGCCCCCTTTGGGTTTGCAGGCTGTTGCCTATCCACTGAGCCACCAGCCAGGGCTAATTTTTTTTAAACAGTTAGATTTCTAATTGCTCTGTAATGGACTTTTGTCTTTGGTGTGAGATAGGAGTACAGTTTACTTTTTTCCTGTGTGGATGATCAATTGTTCCAGCACAGACTACTTAAAAGTCTAAAAAATCATTTCCCTGCCTCTCTGCAACACAAGCTGTAAGGCAAATCAAATTTCCTTATATGTACAAATAAATTCCTGGCTTCTCTCTTTTCAGTGCTGAACTTATCTGTCTTTGCATCAGCACCCCACTGTGTTAATTTCCTTGACTTTATAATAAATCTTGTTATCTGGTAAGCCAAGTCCAGCAGAGGTGTCTTGGAAAGCTTCTTACTCTTTGAAGCAAAATGGTAGGAGAATCTTGACTACAACAACGTGGTCACACATCAGGCTTTTGGAAAACAATTTGTCATTGCCATTTTATGAGTATTCACTTGTTTGTTTAAAGTTAAGTAGAAACAATTTCATTTGAGTGATCAAATGCCTCGTGGCACAAATCTCTTCAAATGCATCCCATGAAGTGGCCTAGAGAAGGCTGTGAATCCCATGTAAAGGAGGGACAGGAAAAGCTGCCTGATGCATTAATATTCCCTTGCATTTAAGCTGAGTTACATTAGTAGTTTTTGAACACATGCTGAGAAACTTCAAAAGGTATATGTAGTGTGATTCAATAAATTGAAAAACAAAATGTTGAATTTTATTAAGTTGCCTTATTCAATAAGGAAGAGGTAGTGGCACCCAGCTGGCCTTAAATGACTGATGTGTAGTTTCGTACTTGATGCTGCCTTGATTCTGTTGAAGGAACTGAAATAGAATGCCTTCACTGGGAATATTTCTGTTTCCCAAATAGTACATCAGAGTGACACCAAGTAGCACGTGTGTTATACCTTTTTCACACAAATTTCTCTTTTCTACAGACAGAAGGGTCTCAGGAAGTGTTATTTATGGGGTAAATACCAGTCAACTTTCAAATAGCACCAGTGTGTTAAGTCTTAGCCTTTCTCAACTTAGTTGACCAAAGTGAAGCATGATAAGGCTTTGTGAAAATTGTAATTACTGTTTCTTCCTGAAAGAAGGCTGTGAATTCCTGGACAATAGAAAGACAGCCTGAAGTCTCTCCAGGCCATAAACAACAGCAAGGTCTTCACCATGGACCAAAGAAATACTTCATCTACCCTTGCTTCCCCTTCATCTTTTACCAATGTCTACTTTTGACTCTGTTTTAGCCATAATGGGTTCTTTGATATTTTTTTTTTCTTCCTTCCTTTTTTTTTTTTTAATCCTCACCTGAGGACATGTGTATTAATTGTAGAGGGGGAGGGGAAAGGAGAGCTGGAGAGAAACGTCTATTGGCTGCCTCTGGTTTGTGCCTGACTAGGGACTGAACTTGCAACCCAGACATGTGACCTAACTGGGAATTGAACCTGCACCCTTTGGTTTAGGGGACAGTGCACCAAACAGTGGAGTCATACTGTCTGGGATGACTTGTTGCTGTTCTTCAAAATGCCAAGCACACTTGCATCACAGACTTTGGTCCTCTTCTTTATCTGGAATGTGCTTCCCTAGATAAATGATTGATTCACACCTAATTAGCTGGGTATCTGTTCATATGTCATCTTCTCAGAGAGGTCTTCCCTGACCACCCTCTAAGAGAATAGCTTTTACACTGTCCCCTGCCCTTTCCTCCCTGCCTGACATTCTGCAGGACACCTGACACATTGTATTGTCTGCTCTTTGCTTCCCCACCCCACCCTCTGAAGTTATCTCTTAGAGGACAGGGACTGTCTTTTTCACTGTTGTATCTCCAGTGTCTAGAATAGTACCTGCCACATGGAGGCCACTTGATTGCTCTCCATGTTGAGTGAATGAAGCTGCCTGTCAACAAGGGAAGGGCAGAGGGAAGGAGGGACTCGGAACGCTTGTCCCCACCACCAGCCAGTGGGCCCCTTCCTGAGAGCTTCTGCAGCAGCCTGCTGGCCTCTCTCTTAGAACTGTTGCACCATTTAGGGAGCTCTTCCCATGGGCATTTCTTACTTTACATTCTAAGCTTCTTAGGCAAGGGTGTCTTTTTAAGTTTTTTCCTTTCTGTCACCCCTGCTGTCTTCCTCTGCTCTCAGCTGTAAATAGAAGACACAGGTAGCCATTGTCTTCTGGAGAAGAGCAGTGAATGAGGCAACTCTCTTAATTTCTTATGCACACTGTGGCTGAAGGAGCATTTTCATTCTGAATTCTTGTATATATTTTCCTTGAGACACTCATGCAGTCACCCTTACCAGTAACACATTGCTGAAGTTAACCTTAGGTGAATTTTATTATTGATGTCAAAAATTACCCTTTAAAATGACAAAAATTATACTACTTAATCAGGATCTGTAGGGAATGACAGTTGCTCATGGTACAAAGCTCCTTTGTTGCTCACCTGACCTTGTGTGATGTTGGACAGGGGGTCTAAAGAGCCATGCACCAATGCTGTAGGTGGTGTATTCACAAATGATCAGACCTTGAAGTCTCCTTTAAGTAAGTTACTGACTTTACTTCATTTAATAGTGCCTTTGTGACCTTAAACAATTTGCATACCCTCCAAAGTAGATGATCCTGCTTTCTTCTTACCTGAGAGTTTGAGCCTCAAGTGATGATTGAGGAATGAGACTCTCGAACCTAGGATGTATGCACAAGATGAAGGGCAGGCAACACAACCACTGATAGAAAACTCTGCATTCATTAAAAATTAAGGCAAGTCACATGTCTACAGTTCAGAACATCCTCACTAATAAACAGTTGATTGCAATGAAGAGTGGCCAGTGGGCTGACCTCCATGTAGCTGCATGTCTTGTGCACATTGCCTGGTTGTGACTAAATGATGCTTAGGCAGAAGCAAGGGCCAGACCTTCTGCCAGTTTTGCTGACCAGGATTGGATCAGAAATTCCGAGAGAATGAGAAGTTCTGGTTTCTGGGTTTCTTTCTGATTGGGAGGAACATGGCTTGGGCTGAGCACGGGAATCAGAAGACTTAGCCTAGTGACCAAAGGAAGTCAATAAAACTTAAGTGAGCTTTTTTCACACAAGCAAAAGCATTATGAGGGTGATGTTTGGATCAAGTTTGGATCAGAGAATGTGATTCTTTGTAGAAGATGAAATTTTGTGAAAATAACATGATATGATAGATCGTATTGCACACTTGCTTGTCAAGACACCAAACCTGAATAACTGCACTGATCTGTTATCTTAGGTTTCTGCACCCTTGCAGCCACGCATGGTTGGAAACATCACTTAGCTACAATAATTGATGATGATTAAAATGGTCACTAACCTCAAGTGACAACTTAATGCTACTGGCATTCATGGAGTCTTTTAAATCAAATCCATTGTCTCTTGTTTTTGACACCAATTTCCTATATTATCCTCCTCATAACTCCAATACATCCTTTCCTTCCTATTCTCTGCTGATGGCCTTCTCATTTTCTTGAAAAATGTAAAGCCACCAGAAGTGAATGTCTATGGGCACCCACTACCACCAGCATCTTCTGCCTGCATTTCTGTCCTCAGGTGCTGCTGCCCCTTGCCAAGGCCAGCTGCTCCACTCGCACTCCAGATCGCACCCAGCCTTGCAGGTTCAAGTTCATGTCCCTGCCTTTCTCCTGCCCTCTCCTGCTGTGCCAGTTTACTTTTCTTTATTGGGCATTTCCCATCAGTACATAAACATGCTGCTGTTATTTCTCCTTTTTAGATGCCAACTCTCTGTTGATCCCTTTCCAGCCATCACCTACTACCCCATTTTTCTCTTTTCCACTATAGCTATACTTTTCAAGGTATTTTCTGTATTCCTTGTTGCACATTTTTCTTCTCACGTATGTCTTTGACTCATCAGGCTTTTGCTACCACCACGCCACCCAAATCGTCATTAATATCACTGTTGACCTTCCTGCTGCTAAATCTAGCGCTCAGTTTTCAGCCAGGTTTGTACTTGATTAATCTGAAGTATTTGCCACACCCTTTCTACTTGACACCTAGTCTTGTATGTCCTCCAGGATGCCACATTCCCTGGGTTCCCTCTGCTTCACCTGTGGCTTCCTCTCAGCCTCCTTTACTGATGCCTCCTGGACGTCTTCATGTTGGTATGCTCTGGGACGCAGTCAGAAAGGCCCCTTCTGTTCTGTCAGCAGTCCCTCCCTCAGTGGTCTCACTCAGCGTGTGATTTCAAGTGTATCCGGAAGCCGATACCCCATGTACCTCCAGCTCAGGCTCAAACAGTCACCTGCCCTTGGAGAGGCAAGCCCCGTCCCACTTGCCCTGCATGTCCTCCAAAGCGCTTGCCGCCATTGCTGGGCTATCTCTTTAGTCACTGGTTCGTGATTGTCATCTCCGTGCCCTTCACTAGAATGAAGGTCCGTAGGAAGGTCTTTTTTTTTTTTTTTTTCTTTTTTAAAATTGCTGTAGCCACAGCACCTAGAAGGGCAAATGTATCAAGTTGCAATATTCAGTGAAGCCTAACAGCTCTGTTACCATGCTCTGTTTCAGCTCTCCCTTTGTCCAACCGTGCTCTAAGCCTTCACCGATGGTCCTTGTCTTGAAAATCTCTTAATAAATTTGGCAAAATGATGTCATTGTCTGGATAACCTTGTCTGATTGATCTCAAACATTTTATTTTTAATTATCTTTTGTTGATTATGCTATTACAGTAGTCCTGATTTCTCCCCCTTCGCCCTCCTCCATCCAGCATCCCCCACTCCCTCGGGCAATACCGCATCATTGTTCAGGCCCATGGGTCATGTGTATAAGTTTTTTGGCTACTCCATTTCCTACATTTCCATTACATCCCCATGGCTATTCTGCAACTACCTATTTGTACGTACTTCTTAATCCCCTAACCTCTTTACCCATTCCCCATACCCTTCTCCCATATGGCAACTATCAAAATGCTCTCCATATCTAGGATTCTGCCTCTGTTCTTGTTAGCTTAGTTTGTTTTTTAGCTTCAATTGTTGATAATGTATTTTTGCCATTTTAATGTTCATAGTTTTGATCTTTTTCTTAAGTCCCCTTAGCATTTTATGTAATAAAGGCTTGGTGATGATGAACTCCTTAGCGTTACCTTGTCTGGGAAGCACTTTATCTGCCTTTCCATTCTAAATGATTAGCTTGCATAATCTTGGTTGTAGGTCCTTGCTTTTCATCACTTTGAATATTTCTTGCCAGTCTCTTCTAGCCTGCAAAGTATCTTTTGAGAAATCCGTTGGGAACTCCCATGTAGGTAACTAACATTTTTCTTGCTGCTTTTAAGATCCTCTCTTTTATTTTTAGCCTTTGGCATTTTAATTATGATGTGTCATAATTAAAGATGGGCCTCTTTGGATCCATCTTGTTTGGGATTCTCAGTGCTTTCTGGACTTGCATGTCTATTTTCATTAACAAATGAGGGCAATTTTCTTTCATTATTTTTTTCCAATAGATTTCCAATTTTTTACTATTTCTCTTCTCATCCTGGCATCCCTATGATGAGAATGTTGGCCCTCTTGAAGTTGTCTTAGAGGCTTCTTATACCGTGCTTATATTTTTAGATTGTTTTTGTTGTGCTGATTGGTTGTTTTTTGCTTCCTTATGTTTTGTTCCACATCTTTGATTTGATTTTCAGCTTTATTCACTCTACTGTTGTTTCCCTGTAAATTGTTCTTTATTTCAATTAGCGGATCCTTTGTTTCTGACTGGAACTTTTTTATGCTGTTGAGGTCCTCACTTAGTTCCTTGAGCATCCTTATAATCAGTATTTTGAACTCTGAATCTGCTAGATTGCTTATCTGCATTTCGTTTATTCTTTTTCTGGAGTTTTGATCTGTTATCTTTCATTTGGGCTACGTTTCTTTGTCTCCTTGTTTTGGCAGCCTCCCTGTGTTTGTTTCTATGTATTTGGTAGAGTGTGTGTTTTGGTAGTATGGCTCAATGTAAGTAGGTATCCTGTACGGTTCAGTGGCACAGCCTCCTCCTCTGTCATGCAAGCTGAGTACTTGAGGTACGCCCTTCATATGGGCTGAGCACACCCTCTTGTAGTTGAGCCTTGGTGCTGTTGTCAGGTCAATGGGAGGGATTTACCCAGGCCAGTCAGCTGCAAGGACTGGTTGTGATCACTGACTACCAACCTCCATGGAGGATCCACTGTGCAGAGGCAGGATGTTGGTGCTCTGATGTGGTCTGTAGCTGTCCACTGGTTGCATAGGCCCTGGGATTTCCCAGGTGGTGCAGGCCAAGGTCAGCCCTACCTTGTGTTTTGCCTAAGAATCCTGCCTAAATGATCAAGCAGTCTGAGATGGCTGCTACTTGTAATGGGCTTAGAGATTCCTAGTGAAGCCAAGCTGTGAATCTAGGCTGTCTGCTGCTAGCGCCAGGCCTGGAGCTCACTGAGGAGGCTAGCAGTTGTCAAGATCAGCTATAGGGTGGGCCTGGAAGTCTCTGGGGATCTCCAAGGCAGGTCAAATAGTGTTACCCAGGTTGTTGGAATTTCAGATATGGCACGAGCTTGCTGGCTCTGTGGCTTAGACTGGATTGTGGTTTCTTTAATTCTGTAGTTATCAGACTTCCATTCAGTTTGATTTCTGATGGTTCTGAGTAATGGTGGTTTTATATTTTAGTTGTAATTTTGATGTGGTTGAGTGAAGAGACAAGCCATGTCTCCCTACTCAGCTCTTGACCAGAAGTTGATCTTAGACATTTTAGAATGCAGTATTATGTACTTTCTTCATAATTGGTTTAGGGAGGCCATTTGGCGTGGTAGCTAGACACTTCTTAGTTCAATTTTTTTTCTGCTGCTAAATAGCTACAGAGCCTTAGTGAAAGCATAGCAATCCCAGGCCTTTGTTTTTTCATTTGTGATGTGAAATGATATTTCTTTCATAGGTCTTTTGGGAGAAGTTAAATATGCAATATATGAAATGCATTTAGCATGATTCTTGGCACATAACAGGTATTCAGTAATAACTATTAGAGTTACTGTCTTTAGCTGTACAGAAGATTTTTAGGGTTGCTTGCTGTTTTAATTGTTTTGGAAATAAAAATTTTGCCTATTTTTTCCTTTAAATGTTGGCAATTGGTCTTTGGCTGAAAACATAATTGTATAATATAACATTGTTTCTTTGTTAAAAGTTAGATTTGATTTATGCTACTTCAACTTAATCTTTTTCAGGAATTCTGCTACAGAGTTCAAGGACCACCTTTCAGTAAATTTTACTTAACTAGAGTGCTTAGGGATGGAATGTTCTGGTGGAGTCGAATATCCCAAATTAATGAGAAGGGAACTCAATTCATGGTGCAGGCTCCTTCTAAAATGTCTTTATATGTATCCTGAGCATATTCCCAAATGTATGGTGAGTGTACAGTAAATACTTGGTTATTTGTCCTGGAGATACTCACCTGAACTCTTCTATATTGATTGCCCTGAAATATAGAATGTGTGGGTTGATGCCACTAAATACAAACTCAACATAGGCTTAAAAATATCTTAAAGGAGCTTTTTTGGCTTTGAACCCTAAATATCAATAGTAGCCACATTCCTGATGATTATTTATTGCTTGCACCTACTTAGAGGAAGGATTGCAGATGGCCCCAGTTCAAAGGAAGCTAAGCAAAGAAGTCTAGCTTAATGCATGCAAACACACCTATCCATGTTCATGTGCACACATGGATGTGAGCACACACTGTTAAATTATTAAGAGTAAACTATTGAGTTTAAGATACAGTCCAATATAGATCACTGGACAATATGTGGCAGGTGCCAAATGAACAGGATACATTGAAGTCCTTTGATTTCAAAGAAGGAATGGTTAGCAAAGGCTAAAACGGTCAGAGCAGGGTTCCTGGAAAAAGTGATATTTGAGATGGGCATTGAAAGATGTGCTAGACTGTGTCTTCTGCTATAGCTTATGAGGTTGGTCCAGCCAGGAGCAGGTGGGTGGTTCTTAGGTCAGTTCATATCCCACTCTGGGAGGACTGGGGCAAGTTTGGTGATTGCTTTACAGCTTCCCTGGGGAAATAGCTCTTTATCCCTAAATCACATTCTATTTGCCATTGTGATTTTAGTGTTCTGTGGACTTTGGATCAAGATTGAGTGGTTCTTAAGTTGTAAGGGCAGGAGAAGGAGTTTAGGACTGTTGGTTGTAGGGAAGTGTTGAACCACTCATTTCCTGTGCATCTGGCTATTAAAGGTGGGCCTGTGAGGGTAACTTTTGGCTGTCGGTTTCTCTAGTGATGTGATGGATGATTCTGTGGGAGAAGGAAAAGGAGATTTATGCTTTATATTGAAAGAAATGTGGCATCATTCACAAATCCCTTATCCACTGACAATCAAACACACAGATTATGCCTTGTGGCAGGGTTGGGAGCAATGGTGTGGCTAGAGAGAGCTGTTATGTATTAATGTACTTTATCAACTCTTAGGATTGTTTACTGGGAAAATGTAGCTGTTGGCAGTTGGTTGTGTTATCCAGGGGTATATGGCCAAGAGCCCACCTCATCCTGGCCTTTGCGTGAGTCACCAGAGGCCCTCTGTTGGCAGAGGCTGAGAAGGAAAAGGAGAGGCCGTGATTGTCACAGGGTCACCACACTTGTCTATAGCACCTGTAGCTGCAGATGTGTGCCTAGGTTAAGCATGAACCCTAAATAGGAGAATAATCTTGTCTTTTCTTGGAGTATAATTGACTTATAATATTATATTAGTTTCAGGTATACTAGTTTCAGGTATACAACATCGTGATTCATTATTTATACACATTACTAAGTGATCACCATAAGTCTCATTACCTTCTGTCACTGTAAAAAGTCATTATAGTGTTATTGACTATATTCTTTATGCTGTTTGTTATATCCCTGAGACTTACTTTTTCATTTTATTATTTTTTAAATTTAATTTTATTGTTGTGTTACATCCACCCCATTTACCCTCCTTTCTTTCACCTCCAAAGTCATTCCCACTTGTTGTCCATGTCCTTGGTTCTTCCATGCTAGTTCCTTAACTAAACTGCTCCCCTTCTTTGCCTCCTCCTCCCCAGCTTTTATTCTTCTCTGCCCACTGAAGTTCTATTCATTGTATTTATATATCTGGTTCTGTTTTTCTTGTTTTGTTTTGTTTTTTTTTAATTCATTATTGTCCTGTGGGTGAGATCATATGTATTTGTCTTTCACTGACTGGCTTATCTCACTAAGTATAATACTTTTTAGTTCCATCCATGTTGTTGCAAAGGTTAGGAGTTCCTTCTTTCTGCTGTGTAGTATTCCATTGTGTAAATGTTCCAGAGTTTTTTGATCCAATCATTTACTGATGGGCACTTAGGTTGTTTCCAGCACTTGGCTATTGTAAATAATGCTGCTATGAACATAGGTGTACATAGGTTCTTCCGAATTAGTGTTTCAGGGTTTTTTGGGTATAATCCTAGTAGTGGAATTGCTGGATCAAAAGGCAAAAATACAGAATGCCTCATGAATTTGCATGTCACCCTTGTGCAGGGGCCATGCTAATCTTCTCTGTATTGTTCCAATTTTAGTATATGTGCTGCCAAAGTGAGCACTATTTTATTTTTGCGCATTAATTCCCATTACCTGTTTCACTCATCTTCCCCACTCTCACCATTCCTTTGGCAACCACCAATTTGTTCTCTGTATCCATGTGTTTGTTTCTATTGTGTTTTGTCTTATTTTTTAGACTCCATATTTAAGGAAAATCATACAGTATTTGTCTTTCTCTGACTTAGATTAATACCCTTGAGGTCTAACATTGTTGTTGGCAAATGACAAGATTTTATTTTCTTTTATGGCTGAAGTAATATTCCTCAGTGTGTGTGTATGTGTAACATGTCCTTTGTCTATTTATCTATCATTGGGTACATAGGTTGGCTAATGTAAATAATGCTGCAGTGAATATAGGGGTACATTATTGTTTTTGAATTAGCTTTGATTGTCTTTGGATAAACACCCAGAAGTGGAATTGCTGGGTCTTATGCTAGTTCTATTTATAATTTATTGGGGAACCTCCATACTGTCTTCATAGTGGCTATACCAATTTATATTCTCACCAATAGTGCACAAGGGTAAAATAACCTTATCTTTTTAGGACCTCCGCAATTTCACTGCCTCTCTGTGTAAGACAATGATCTTTATTGCAAAGGTTTACTTACGAAAAAGTGACAGTGATCTTGAATCCCAGATGTTGTGCTTTGGTGAACACTCAGACCATTGCTGGTCCCTGGCCTGCTTGTTAAACTCTCTCTAAATAGGAGGTGGGGTGGGGGGAACTTCTGCCTCTGAGCAACTGGGACTCGTAACATTTCCTGAAAGTGTCTTAGATATCACCATGGTTTTACAAATGAGAAAATGACCACACAGCCTGTGGATCAATTTGTTTGAGGTCATCAAGGTATTTTTGTCTGTCTGCCCATCTTTATGTCTTATATACACTATATTCAGGGGTCATTGGCAAGTATCTACTCTGACCTGTTGGTCATCTTGACTTGTATGTTTCAAAGGCTCAAACTGGACACATCCAAAATGGAACTCAGCTTTCCTTCCAGTCTTGGCCACCTGCATCCTTCCCTCTCCCAGCAGCTGGCATTTCATTTGCTTCTTGAGTTCTTCCTTACCCTTGATTCTGTCATCAGAACCATCAACCAGTTCTGCTGTCTCTGCTTGTGGGTTTATTTCGAACTTCTCCATGTGTCTTCTTCTCTCTATCACTTTCCTAATCTAAACCACCACCACTACCATCTTTTATACCTTTAGTCTCTTCTCCACTCAGTGGCTATATGGCCTTGTGAAAACAAGTCTGAGCCCATTACTTCCTTCTCTAGCTCATCCTTACGTGACTCAGACTTGGGCTTTACCCTGGGGTCTGTGAGCTCCACGTGATGCCTGCCTCCCTCCCACATCCTCTCCTCTTGCTCCTGTGCCTGTGATGTTTCACCAATATCAGCATCATTTTAGGTTCTTGAAAATAATAAATTCTACAATTAAATGAAGATTTTGCATGTAGCATTTTTACTATTGAAATACCTTTATTGTAAAGCTGCATATATTTTTGAATTAAGGAGAGAATAAAATAATAAAGGTTCACTTAGAAGATTAATGTATAAATAATGCTTACAAAACACTGAGAAATGTAGTTTGATGAAAACTTAATTTGAGTAAGACGTGCATCTCTTAAGTACAGCATTTCCTTCATTGCCCTGAGAGAGAATCCTAACATTCTGTGACTTCTCAAAAGTCCCCTGATTTCTTGATGTGTTCCAGGAAGTCTCATGCACTTTACACTTGGAGGGATGATCCCTGCAGGGGCTGACAGCTGTGTGCAGTGTGGGGAGGAGGAGCTTCAGCGCAGGGTGTGGGTCCTACCTTCTGGCCTCGGGGGTCCCGCAGTGGAGGTGGACTTGGCAGCACACCTGGTAGCCTGGAGGCCCAAGTGGAGATGGAGAACAGCACTGTTGCTTTAAGATCCAGGTCCATTTCAGGGGAGGAGACCGTCAGGGCTTATTAACTCTTGGCTTCCAGGAAGTTTTGGAAAAGCTTCTTGTGAAGTAGTGGTTCTCAAGACCTCTTGCAGGGACATGAGCGTTTTTTTAGTATCTCTGCCATCTCCTCTTGCCCAGGGTGTTTGAATCTCTCTTCCTTCAGTTTGTAAACCAGGAAAGTAATTTCCTGCCTCAGCATCCAGAAGGTGGTGGTCCCTTTTCTGTAAATTTCTATAGGGCAGGGTGTATTCATTGGCTCCTTCTTGGACCTGGCATCGACTAAGGATGACTCCATCCTTGCACACTCCTCTCCCGCTGCGCTCAACTTGTCAGTGGGTTGGCATTTCTCCTCAGTCTGTATGGCCAGGGCTTTTGCAAGCACATGTCTCACATGAAGTTGACTCCAAATAGACTGAAGAAGTCTGACTATAAATACAAGACCCACCAAGAAGCTGGTGACAGGGAGACATACCAACATCTCCCACTGGAGGGCATGGACAGTGAGGCGTGGACTCAGGCCATCGGGCAGCAGCTCCACTGCCACCTTGCCTAGCTAGCTTCCCAAGGATGGGCCCAAAGCCCAGCTCCACAGAGGACCACAGCTGCTTTATCTGAACAGGGATTGCCTCGTCACCATGGAGTCTCCAGCCACAACATTCCACCTGGAACCGGCTAGCAAGGGCAACCCTGATTGGTCATCAGTGATATATATGGTTGGAGTAGGGGGAATTATGTAGGTAAAATGTCCTTGTCTTCATGGTTATCTAATGATCATTCTTCTTCATTTTGATTTCTGTTTTTTTTTTTTTTGTTTTGTTTTGTTTGCTTGTTTGTATCAGTATAAATTAAAATATAGTGAAAATAGGAAAAGAAGTTCTGATTGCCACAAAACTTTCAAATGTATTCCTTCCACCTGGAATCTCCTTTTTATTTCCACCTGGAATCTCCTTTTTATCAATTAGTTTCTCATTTAAATGTCACCTCCTTTAGGTAATAGCCAATTCCTCAACCTAAAAAGTTCTCCCATATTTTTCTCTATCATTGTACCCAGCTTATTTTCTTGACAGTGTCATCTACAACTATTTATTGTTTGATTAATTCCTGTACTGATTGCTGTCAGGGAAGGGCCGATGTTTGTTTGGCTCATCCTGTGAATGCCCCCTTTGTCTCCAGCTCATCTCCTATTACCCTGCCCTTCCTTCATTCCACTCCAGCATTACTTGTCTCCTTGCTGGTCCTCAAACATGCCATACTTGCTTCTGCCCCGGGGCCTTTGCACTTGCTTTGCCCAGAAAGATTTTTCTACCCAGATATCTGCATGGCTGATTCTCTCATTTTCTTTATTTTTAAAAATCACTTAAAATTACTCTTTTATTATAGTCATCTCAGTTTTTCCCTCTTTGCCCTCCTCCATCCCCTGCTCCCACAGTCAATTCCCAGATTGTTATCCATGGGTCACTCATACATGTTCATTGTCATACATGTTCTTTTTTCCGTCATTATCCACCCCACCCTCCCCGGTCACTTTCAGTCTGATCCGTGTTTCCTTGACTGTGGCTCTTTTTTTGTTCATCAGTTAATTTTGTTCGTTAGATTCCTGTGATACGTAAGATCTTTACGGAAGGTCACCTTTTTGGCAAATACTTCTCTGGTCCCTATATCCAAAACTGCTTCCACCCTGACACTTCACATTTCTCTCCTCTGCTTTACTTTCCTCCCTTGTAATTACCTGTATTACATGGCACATTTTACTGTTTACCTTATTTATTGTCTGGTTCTCCCACTAGAATAAAAACTTCCTGAGTTTCTATTCTTTTTCCTGTTCTTTTACTGCTGTATACCAAGTACCTAAGTGTTAGGGGTCATCTCTACTGAATCCCCAGCACTGGGTATGCTCCTGTGATGCACCTGGTACTGTGTTGATCTGGGGTGTTTGGGGAGGATTCAGTATAGGCTTGGCCCCCGAGGAGCCCCGTGCTGCACTGCTGCAGGTATAGCTCTCCTACCTGGCTATGTCATACTGTCCTGTGCACAAAAAGTTGTGGGGGCTCCAAAGACAGAGAGACACTTGCTGTGTGGGATGGGGTGCAGGTTAAGGTCAGGGGAGACTTCACAAAGGCACCTGTCAAGGCTAGAGGTTTGGTGTGGCAGAGCGGGGGAGCAGTGGGGCAAAAATGTCAGGAGTGCTGGGTGGGATTACGGTTGGGTCAGTTTCCATCTGGTCTTGTCAGTGCTAGACAGGAACTGGATTTAATTGAGATTATGTTCATCTCTGTTGTCAGCTCTAGTGTGTGTTGTTTGGTTTTCTTCCTGCCTTCACTGGAGATATCAGTACTTGTCAGGAAATTCTTGAACTTTCACACACATGGCTATGATGCATAGCCTTGCAGGGTCCAGGATCAGGTGCCATTTTGCTGGTGGAGACAATATTCAGTGTTACCTAAACATTTAGGATTACTCAGCCCAGTAGGAATATTAGCAGTGTCCCATTAGGTCTTTAAAAAAGGCACATACACACACACACATACCCCCACCCACCCACCCAATTGTTTAATCTATTTTGATAGATTTTTTTTACTAGTTACATCCATTTAAAAATTAAGTAGTCTGTTCTCTTTATCTTGAATGGTGTTAGATAATTGTAGTTCCTGTGATAAGACTTGGTGTTAGGTCATTAACTGTAGTATTGATAATATTTGTACCCCACAGTAGAGTGCTCACCATTACCTTATGATTAACACAAGTCATTAAGAAAATCTTTGAATGTCTTATTGAAAGGGGAAAAAGTATCCCTTAACTGGCAAAGATTTTACTGTTCTTAAAATTAAGCTTACAGATGCCAAAATTATTAAAATTGTTTTTCCAAAGCTGTCTGTCCTATTAGGTTTTAGTTGGGAGGACAGTTTATTTTTGTCTAATGGGTGACTTTTCTTTCTACCATTGAAACTTGACAAAGCTGATGGCCCTTGTCCCATCTTCGCTGTGTTTGGTCTCCTGGATGTTTTGGTTTCAGGCCAGGACATGGCCTATGGAGGCATGTGCTATTGTCTTTCAACTGGTATATGTAGCTGTTTGTTTCCATCACAGTGGCCCAGGAAGAAGTCGGACCCTGACATTGGTTACTTTACATAAAAAATAAGAGGCTGGGAAAGTTTGACTTGTAGGTCAGTCTGTTACTTTTGTAGAACAAACTGGGGATCAGTAATGAACATTTTCTGGTGAGTGTACTTTATGAAATTTTAAGTGGATTTAAATAAAAGTTGGTCTATGGATGTGATTCTTCTCAGTGAAATCTTCAGTGGGCAGAAATACTAAAAGCCCTTGTATTTGGAGAATCACTGCTATCTGTAATGATTTCCTGTAAGAACATAACCTTCCACCCTCTATCAGACTAATGGCTTTTCCAGTCCAGCATTCTGACACTGAGAGTGGAATTAAGGGAGTCACTGTGGGAGGGCCTGGTGACTCTTCTTGTCATCACCTTAAAAATGTAGAGGTGTGGTTGAAATATGGACAAGTTCCTTTAATAAACCTTTATAGAGCCATTATTCATAGTTTTCTTGTCTAAGCTGCTCTTGCAGCAGTTTTTATTTTCAGCCTTTACCGTCGGGCAGCACATGGTAGCCAGTCTGAGCGGCGGCCGGTCAGAGTCTTCCCATGTCACTAATGAAAAATTATGGTCCTTTTCCCATTCTGTTTGCATGCATATTCATTTGATTCACTCTGTAGAATTGCTAAATGCTGACATTGTTGACCTGTGTGTTTACTTTAGACCATGTTCGTTTGAACCTTGTCACCAGGACTGTTCATAATGGTATTTTCTCCCTTTCATTTGCTGCAGGGGTTCCGAGTGTGGTAGACCCTCTCTGCTGGGTAACTCCTGTCCTAGGACAGTGAGACGTGGCATCAGAAAGTCCTGGGTTTAGTTTTCAGGCCCACTGTTTCCTGGCTCTGTGGTCTGGGCGCTTCACCAAATCTGGCTAATCTGGGAAGTGGGGGTGCTATGTACCTCTCACAGAATTGTACTCGCTCAGACTCTTAGTTGTAATTGATAGAACTGCAATTGATAGAATAAGTCAATAAATCAATTGACTTATGCAGAATGGGGGCATTATAACTCACGGAGCTGGGGAGCCAGAGGTGCAGCCGACTCCAGTTCCAACAGTGCAGTGGGGCTGTCTCCCTCCTCCGTCAGCGGTACTTGCCTTTCTCTTTGGATGCGATGGCCACTGGCAGCTCCCAGTTCGTATTTTACCAACTCAGTCACCCAGCCAAAAGAGAGAATGTTTCCAGTAGAAAAATTAGAGAAGTCCCAGGGTAGTCTCTGAGTACTTGACTTGGAGCCTCATCTGTTCTTGTCCTTTTCCCCATGGCCAGAAGAATAGTTTTCTGGGCCTGCAGTGGCAGAGGAAAGGGTCTCACCAGGAGAGTGTGGGGGCATCCACAACAGTATGAGGAAACAAGAGGGGCTCCCCCAGTGGTGGGAGGACTGAGTGATGTAGGTGGAGAAGCTCGTGTCCCGTGTCGGGCAGACAACTTCCCTGTAAATGGAATCTGTTCTGTCTTACTTGACTACACAGGGGTTGCAGCTTCTTTATATTAGCTCTAAAGTCACTTTTGTAACCTGTTAAGGTGATTCTACATTAAAAAATGTGGTTATTGATTATATAGAGAGGAGGGGAAGTGGGGACAAATAGCACTGTGAGAAACATCAACATGTGCCCTGACCATTGATCAAAACTGCAACCTAAGTATGTGTCCTGACTGGGAATCAAACCCCTAGCCCCTCTGGTATGTGGCACAATGCTCTAACCAACTGAGCCACACCAACCAGGGCTATGTCATTCTACCTTTAATATTTATTAATTCATAAAATATTTTATTTTTGTGCTATTACAGTTGTCCCACTGCCCCCCCCCCCCCCCTTTCTGCCCCTCAACCCAGTCCACCCCCACTTCCATAGTCAGGCCCCGCACCATTGTCCATGTCCATGTCCTTCATATATGTTCTTTGACTAATCCCTTCACCTTCTTTCAATCAGCCCCCGCTTTCCTCCTCCATCCTCACAGCTGTCAGGCCATCTTGTGATTCTATGTGTGGAAAACTAGGACACTGAAGAAAGAAATTGCAGAAGATACAAATAAGTGGAAGCACATACTGTGTTCATGAACTAGAAGAATTAACATCATTAAAGTGTCCGTACTGCCTTTAATATCTTTAAAAACTTTTAATTTTACTTACCCTTAACCTTGAAATGTTTTGAAAAGATGTATTTTAAGGTGGGCGGGGGGAGGCAGGGGAAAATTGTAATCTTGTTATTTAGTCAAATATTACTCATGGAGAATCTACCATATGTAAGACATTCTGAAGTTCTGGAAGAACAGAGGGAACAGGAAAAGCCCCTTTCTCGGGGTGTCTAAATGGTGTAGGTTAGGTGTACAGATACCGTGGGACAAGGTGGAGTGCCGGGAAGCTACCGGGAGCACAGCATAGAGCAGGACCCCATTTGGCTGCCAGGGTATGGGAGGGCCTGGGGAAGGGGGGTGGGGGCGGGCTCCTGAGCTGAGCCTTGAAGGCAGAATGTGGATTATGGCATCGGATGTAGAGGGCAAAATGGGGTGGAGGAGGCGGTTCACTTTGTTCTAGGCTCTGTATGTGGCACTGGGCATTCAAAGACAAATAACAGTTTCAAGCTGTAGTAGAGGAAGAACATCACCAAGTGTTGCAGGTTCCTAGACAGAAGCCTGCAGAGGGGTTGGTGAGGGTCTGGTGAGGGGGACCACCAACTCCCCTTTCTGCTGGGGAAGGGGATGGATCCAGTCCTGGAGGTGGGGGTGAGTCTGTGCTGTGATGAGCAGCTTTGTGTCTTTGGGGCATGAGGTTCCCCAGAAAGAGAGAAGGTGGAACCAGGCAGAGGAAGACCTTGGATGCCCGTTCAGAAGTCTGGCTGGGATTTTTAGGCACTAGTTCTCCAAGGTAGGAATTGTGGGAGTGTGACCTCTGCAGCTGCATGGGGCCCCATGTGAGGCTTCCTGCTCTACTACTGTCATCCTGAAATTCTTAGTTCTTCTTAAACAAGGGCCCTGCATTTTCATTTTGTGCTGGGTCCAGTAGTCACAGAGCTTGTGGGGTGGTGACGTGATACCAGTCTGAGCTGTGCTTTAGGACACATCAAACTGGAATGAAAAGAGAGCAACAGCGGTGGTGGGACAGTCGTTGCAAAGCTGTGTGCACAGTTTTGAGGGGGTCTTAAGGGCTTAGGCTAGGAGCATGTGGTGGAGAGGGGATGTGGCTGGCACCTGTGGCCAGGCCTGAGCGGCAGACTGGCTGTGAAGGGCTGGGCGAGGGAGGAGTGGAGTTGGCTTCAACTCTGGACACAGGGACTCTGAGCCATGGGACTTCCAGTAGACAAGACTGGGTTTCCAAACGGAGATTTAGAAGGCTGTCTTAATATTTCTACTCTCAATAGTAAGCGAAAGCTGACATTGGCAGGCTCACTCAGTGAATGTGAAATAACCAGAAAAGACATTCTGAGGCATTCTGGAATCAAACAGATGGACCAAGCAATCATGTTAAAAACAGTAAATCACAACTTGAACTTCAGTTAATCATAATCACATTTCTCTCTTCTTATTTAATTTTAAAACATCCTCCTAAGTAGTTTCTTATTTTGGTCTCTTTTACTTAAGAGATCTTGTTATTATAAAGCACTCTATTTAAAGAAGGCTGATCCATGCCATGTGAACCAGAAAAACCTTATTATTTAGGAAATGGTATTCCTTCTGAGCTTTTGGAAGTGGTTATTTCATCTCTTACAAAGATTCAGGAGGGGGATTATTTCCCCTTGTTCAGTTAACATAGAAATGAACACAACTGTGTATTTACCTAGTGATTTTCAAAGACACTCTTCAAGTAAATAAAGGGGGCTCTGACCTGAACTTAGGGTCCTGATCAGCTGCTGATAGGTCACATGCCAGGAAGCAGGCTCTGCGCAGTGGGGTAGGAAGGGCGTGCTATATTAATATATATTTTGTTTCCTGCCTGGCACAGACATAGATAAAGCACTTTTTTTTGCAAGGGCACAAGGTCAGGGTGTGCTGTCCAGGCCCAGGATGCTGTGCTGGGGTGTCTTGAAGTGGAGGATGCAGCTCAGGGACAGAAGGAATCAAGGTGAAGTTTATGAAGTGACAAAAGGGCTTCCCTCCCATCATGTACGCAGATTGGTATGCCTTTCCACAGGTTGATCAAACAGGCTCCAGGTACAGGGGCCATCGCAGCTCTTCCTGCCCTCATGGTGTCACCCTATGCCTGGTCATGCGAAGTGGCCTTCTTTGACTTGTGCAACTTTTTTTCAAAGGGAGTCATTTGGTACCATTCAGATGTGTCATGCTTTAAAAGTGGAGATTATTCTCGCTTCTTCCTAAGGGATTTATGGAGGAATTCCTGGCATTATAAATGAGAGTAACTACCGTTACTAAAGTGAAAAATAAAGTGTGCTTTTGTTTTGCAATTTTGCCCTCAACCATTACGAGGAACTTGATTTCGTTCATCTCCGTACTCCTGCACTGCTGTGCGACAGTGCACAGCCACTGGGACCCTGAGGCCGAGTGCTGCCCAGTCTGCATGCAGCACTGCGTTTGGAGCAGCGAACGATGCCTGGAGTAGGAATAGAGAAAGTGCTTCTAGACATATGGCCGGTTCCTTATTGCCCCCCACCACGCAGAGTATCTTGTTCTGCACACAGTAGGCGACTGCAGTTGAATTAATCCTGTGTTACTTCTCTGAAGAGATAGTCACCATCTATTAGAGTGTGGATTGTGACTTCTAGGTGCAGGGACCACTTTGTGCTAGAACATCCTCATAATCCCAGTTGGCCCCCTTTGGCACCAAGAGCGGTGAAGACAGAGACCTTTTCTAGTTTGCACAACATTTATCCTCCAGTGCCTAGTGCGGAGCTTGGCACATAGCAGGCACTTACTGAACACTTGAGTGAGTGAATAAAGGAATGGGCTTGATTCATTCTTCCTTACATTATAGAAGTTCATTTCTAAAAGAGTATGTATGAGTGTCCCCAAGGTCTTCAGTTTTTGAGATCTTATACTTGTTCACCACCCCCTCCCAATAGGCAACACAGTGATTGATACATAGCAGATAGTAGTCACTTGGTATTCAGGAAATGGAGTGGTGGTAGGTGATGGAAAGTGCACTGATGAGGAGTTAGGTCTGAATTCAAGTCCAGGTTTGGCCACTAACCAGTCATGAGACCTTGGTTAAGTAGGCTGGGTGTCTGTCTGGGCCTGGCAGAATCCTGCTGTGTGAAGTGGGGCTACTTGTTGATGCCCTACTTAGGCAGCTCAGAAGAAGAAGAAGAAGGGGTATGAAATGCTGAGAAAGTTATGACCTACTCCATGGGAGCCTCTGTTCTTGTTCCCAAAACATGATGGAATCCTGGTACACAGGATGTATGGCTAATGTGCATGCACCTCCTTCCCATCTGCCCTGAGAACTAGTGGCTTTATTTTATCTAAATAAGAAGAGAAATAAATCAGATACCCTATCAGTGAGAAAATCTGGAAATCTCAGTAAAGTGTAAATATGAAAATAATTACCTATAAGAGGTAGCATATTTTAGAATTTTTCCTAGGCAGGTGCATGCACTGACACACACATGACATGATTTGTCACCTCAGTTACTTTTGTACCTCATTTTCTGAAGTAAATGGCTATGATAGTGAGCTTAGGCTCCTTGACACATCTATGGCCAGAGTGGCTTAAACATTTGCTTCTCACAGTTCTGGAGTCTGGAGTCAGGTGCCAGCAGCTGTGGTGTCTGGTAAGAACCTCCATCCTAGTTTGTAGACAGACACCTTCTTACTTAATTCTTAGTCGGGGTAGGGAGAGAGATCAACTCTCTTTTCATTCTTATGTGACCATTAACCCCATTCCTGAGGTGACCACCCTCAGGACCTCCCAAAGGCCCCACCTCTAGATACCATCACAGTAGGAATTAAGTTTCCAACTGTGAATTTCTGGACCACACAGTCACTCCATAGCAACAACTGATTGCCGGAGAAGGAAGAGCCTTGTCTTACCATTTCCTTTGCAACTTGTTCAAAGACAGTCTGGTGTGAGACAGAGCTGATATTTGCTAAATACCTAATAGGTTTCTAGAACTTCAGGGCTGGAAAGATTCTGAGCTATAATTTAACACAGGGTGGGGAACATGCCCAGTGACATCAGAGCTGGCACTCTGAACCTTTCCTGCTCACTTCCACTCTGCGCAAATGAGTTGAAGTGCGGGCGCCAGGAGGGCTGTTGGGTTGGCACTTTCAGCAGATAGACCAGTGCTCGGTTAATTTTGCCTTTATCTCCGGGTGTGTGGGTACTGCTCTGTGTCTGGATAGGGCCTGGAAATCCTAAAGCAGCTGTTGCCAGTGGAGCTATTGGACGGTTCTCACAACATTATGCTGATTTCTGTATTAGCCAACATCTGGGGGCCCCTGCTGGTGATCATCATTTATATTGTATGAAGACTCTACATGCTTGATTTAACATTCTAGTCTTGGTGGGAATAGATTCGCCTGTGTTGTTCATTTGAATATCCTAACATCTGTTTCCTCGCTTTCTCATTCAAGTTCAAGCGCAGTGGAAAGGGGTCCTCCTTTCTGTAGGTGGTCCGTCCCTTACTCTCTGACAAGTGTGTAACTGCCCTCTCCCTTTCTGTGGCTGTCTTTTGAGCAATCTTTAGTTCACCTCCAAACATTTCACATTTAAGGATGACTGTGAGGCTGCACTGTGGGAGATTCAGCACCTGTGAACCTCTTGTCTTTAATAACCTGAGTCTGAAGAGAGGTGATATGTTTACAGGAAAATTATAGCTCAATTTATAATGTGGCTGGGGACCCAAGAGAGGGGCAGGAAAAGTGCTCTGGGTACTCAGTGGCAGAAGGTTGCCCCATAGTTACTGGGGTGGGGGGTGGGTGGATAGGGAGACCAGTAGGCAAGACTGATAAAGCAGGTGGACTTGGGAAGGATGATGAGGGTTTGACCAGGGTAAAAGCATTCCAGGCAGAGCAGAGAGTATGAGATGAGAAGAGTCAGGGGGTGACTCCTTAGGCAAGCCAGCTGGGAAGGAGCTCTGGGAATCCTGGGGTTAAGGACTCAAGAGTGGCAAATTGCCTTTCCTTTGGTGGCCTGGGCTCGAGGCACACCTCATCTCCACCTGCCTCCGGAGCTGTTGGTGCAAATCGCCTGGTGAGCTGGTGTAGCTAGCGTTCCACTGGGATGGGGCTTCGGACCAGGGCTCCATGGACTGCTTGGGAGCCTTCCAGTGGGTTTCAGGTGACCTGGGAACCTCCAGAAATTCTGTGCATGACTTTGTATCTATGTGTACTTCTTTCCCTCCCAGTTTTGGAAGTCCCTGCTACCCTTGAAAGGATATGCATCTTATAGTCTCGAAGGAAGAAGGTTGGCATGTGGATTGATTTTAACAACTTTAAAAATTCTCAAATTGTGAAGCTTATTGGAGAAAGTTTCATTTAGTTTGAAAGCCTTCACTATCCTCTGGCATGGTTCACTGATTTCTTTAGACTGCATCTTGTTCATTTTTTCTGTCCCCTACCCCACCCAGAACTTGGCCTTGGACATGTGATTATTGTAATTTTTTTTCAGGTAATAAATAGCTTTGATGTGGAATTCAGTCCACATGTACACTGACCTGTGATAGAGTGGATGTTTTAGACCGGTTGGCCGCCTCTAGGGTCCTGAGTCTTACCCTGTGGAGAACACACCTTTCCGGTATGTCTCCCTGCCTGGTCCCACCTGACTCAGCACAGAGGCGGGTATTGGCACTTCCTGCCAGCAAGCTGAGGGCTGGGGCAGGCTTCCCAGTGCCTGCCAAATGCTGTCTGAGCCATCTTCTCTCAAATGGACTCTTATGCCCCATGATGCCCAGGTGTAAAGCTGGATCTAAGTGTGCCTGTCTCAGTTATCGGTGTGTGTGGTGGGGATGCTTGGGAACCTTATCACATCATCCTCCTTGATGTGAGAACGGCTTAAGCCAGTAGCAACCCATGCTCATCTGCTTGCTGTTCTGCACCATTTCTAATCAGCACTCTGCCAAGTGGACTGCGGTGCCCAGCATAGGGCAGGGCCACTGGCAGCTGCCCTGGCATTCTGTTGAGTAGGCACGTATGCAAGTTGTGGCCCATCAGGGAGCTGCAAGGAGCATGAGTGGCAGGGTCATTCGTTTCCCATTTGACTTGGACTGTGTAAGGGTACCGTGGGTGAGATCAGGGCAGAAGAGAGTGCCCTTCATGGTTCCTGAGTCATGTTTTTTCCTTTTTAAAGCACAAGAAGAGCATTTGGTTTCCACTGTTAAGGACTTTAGCCTCGCTTAGAAAGAAAGCAATTGTGATGTGTAGCACTTTGGAGTGACAAATCAGATGGTCCTAACCCAGGTAGGATCTGAACCCTGTGTACCCTCCCATGTACCCTCTCCTCTGTCTCTCTTATTCAGCAGCTCACCTGTGTCTAGTGTGCCAAGAGGGAGACAGTGATCCTACCTTCAGAGTTTTCCGTATTGCAAGGTAGCTTCTAAGTGTTCTAAGAAACTTGGGACTTAGGAGGTCTATATGTAAAACGTCCAGCCATTGTTAATATAATGAGAACGGTTTGTGTGCTATTGATGTAACATGGCAGCCATGTGTGAACAATGATGACATCACTGTACTACTCATTGGGGGTGGTAGATACCACTGAGTGAGTATGTGTGGCCATGGCATTCAAAATGACTGAATAGAGCAAAGACTCTGCATCATACTTATTTATTTTAATCTTGATTGTATTTTTCCATTACCATTTAGTTCCCTTATACCCACCCTAGCCCCTAGCAGTCATCACACTGTTGTCCATGTCCATGAGTCCATTTTCTGTTTTGCTCAATCCTGCTCTTCATCTATGAGTCTATTCTCATTTTCCTTGTTAGTTCAGTTTGTTCATTAGATTCCACATGTGAGTGAAATTATATGGTATTTAACTTTCTCTGACTAGCTTATTTTCACTTAGCATAATGTTCTGTAGGTCAATCCATATTGTTGCAAAGGGAATTTTTTAACTTTTTTGTGGTTGAGTACTATTCCATTGTGTAAATGCCCCATAGTTGTTTTATTCACTCATCTACTGATGGACACTTAGGATGCTTCCATATCTTCATGACTGTAAATAACACTGCAATTAACATAGGGATGCTTATGTTCTTTCAAATTAGTGTTTTGGGTTATTTCAAGTATATTCCCAGAAGTGGGACTGCTGGATCATAAGGTAGATCCTGTTTTTAATTTTTTTTGAGGAAACTCCATACTGCTTCCACAGCGGCTGCACCAATCTGCATTCCCACCAACAGTGCAAAAGGGCTTCCCTTTCTCTACATCCTCACCAGCACTTGTTTGTTGATTTGTTAATGACGGTCATTCTGACAGATGTGAGGTGCTATTTCATTGTGATTTTAATTTGCATCTCTCTGATGGTTAGTGATGTTGAGCGTCTTTTCATATGTCTGTTGGCCATCTGTATCCTCTTTGGAGAAGTGTCTATACAGGCCCTTTGCCCATTTTGAAATTGGGTTTTTTGTTTTTTTTTCTCGCTGTTGATTTTTTAAGTACTTGATAAATTTTGGATAGTATCCCCTTATCAGATATATTGGCAAATATGTTCTCCCATTCTGTGGGTTGTCTTTTCATTTTGCTGTTGATTTACTTTACTGTGCAAAAATCTTTTACTTTGATGTAGTCCCATTTATTTATTTATTTTCTCTTGCCTAGGGAGAGATACCCAATAAAATGCTATGAACAATGTCCAAGATTTTGCTGCCTATGTTTTCTTCAAGAATTTTTATAGTTTTGGGTCTAATATTTAAGTCTTGGATCCATTTTGAATGTATTCCTGTGTGTGGTATAAGAAGATGGTTTAGTTCTATTTTTTTGCATGTATCTGTCCAATTTTCCCAATACCATTTGTTGAAGATCTTGAGCCCATTGTATGTGTTTGCTTCCTCTGTTGAATATTAATTGGCTTCAAAATATATAGGTTTATTTCTGGGCTCTCTGTTCTGTTCCATTGATCTATGTATCTGTTTTTATGTTAGTATCAGGCTGTTTTGATTACTGTGGCTTTGTTGTATAGTTTGATATTGGGTAGCATGATTCTTCAAACTCTGTTCTTCTTTCTCAGGATTCCTGTTGCTATGTGGGGCCTTTTGTGGATCCATATTAATTTTTGAAATATTTGCTGTAGTTCTGTAAAGTATGCCATTGGAATATTGATAGGAATTGAATTTATAGATTGCTTTGGATAGGGCAGTATGGAGATTTTAATGATACTAATTTTTCCTATCCATGAATATGGTATATGCTTCCATTTATTTGTATCAACTTTAATTTATTTCTTCAATGTCTTATAATTTTCCATAGACAGATACTTGACATCCTTGGTTAGGTTTATTCCTAGATATTTTATTATCTGTGAAGCAATTGTGAATGGCATGGTTTTCATAATTTCACTTTCTGTTAGTTCATTATTGCAATATAAGAATGCAGCTGATTTCTGGATATTAATTTTGTATCCTACTTTGCTGAATTCATTAACCAATTCTAGTAGTTTCTTGGTGGAATCTTTGGGTTCTCTATAGTATCATGTCATCAGCAAACAATGACAGTCTTATTTTTTCCTTTCCAATTTGGATGCCTTTTATTTCTTCTTGTCAGATTGTTGTGGCTAGGACTTCCAGTACTATGTTGAATAAGAGAGGTAAAAGCAGACATCCCTGTCTTGTTCCCAACATTAAGGGAATAAGAGGCTTGTATTTTTCCCATTGAGTATGATGCTAGCAGAGGGTTCATCATATATGGCCTTTACTATGTTTAGGTATGTTCTCTTTATTCCCACTTTGCTGAGAGTTTTTTATTAGAAGTGGGTGCTGGATTTTATCAAATGTTTGTTATATGTCTATTGATAAGATCATGTGGTTTTTATCCTTTATTTTATTTATGTGATGAATCACATTTATTGATTTGCAAATGTAACAACCTTGCATTCCTGGAATATCTCACTTGATCATGGTGTATGATATTTTTGATGCATTGCTGTATTTGGTTTGCTAACATTTTGTTGAGGATTTTAGCTTCAATGTTCATCAGGGAGATAGGCCTATAGTTTTTATTCTTTGTAGTGTCTTTATCTGGTTTTGGAATTAGGATAATGCTGGCCCCATAAAATGAGTTTGGGAGCCCTCCCTCCACTTGAATTTGATGAAATAGCTTGAGAAGGAGAGGTGTTAGTTCTTCTGGTAATGTTTGGTAAAATTCATCTGTGAAGCTATCAGATGCAGGGCTTTTGTTTATTGGGTTTTTTGATTACTGCTTTAGTTTCACTAATCTGCCTATTCAGATTCTCTGATTCTTCCTGATTGATTTTTGGAAGATTGTGTGTTTCTAGGAAGTCATCCATTTCATCTAGGTTGTTCAGTCTTTGGGCATATAATTGTTTTAATATTTTCTTACAATCCTTTTATTTCTTTGGTGTCAGTTGTTATTTCTCCTCTTGCATTATGATTTTATTTATTTGGGTCCTTTCTCTTTTTTTCTTGATGAATCTGCTTAAAGGTTTCTCAATCTTCTTTATGTTTTTAGAAGCCAGCTCTTGGATTTATTGATCTTTTGCATCATAGTTTTTAGACTATTTCATTTATTTCTGCTCTGATCTTTATTAATTTCCTTTATTCTGCTTACTTTGGGCTTTCTTTGTTGTTCTTTTTCAAGTTCCTTTTAGTGTGAAATTAGATTGAGCTTTTTATTGTTTTGTGATAGGCTTGTAATGCTATGAATTTCCTTCTTAGGATTGCTTTCCCAGTGCTTCACAGATTTTGTACTTTTGTGACCTTATTTTCATTTATTTCAAGGTATTTTTTGATTTCTTCCTTGCTCTTATTGTTAGCCTATTCATTGTTTAATACATGTTATTTAACTTCCATCACATTGTGTGTTTTTCAGTGTTCTTCTTGTGACCGATTTCTGGTTTCATAGCATTCTGGTCATAGAAGATGCTTGATATGATTTCAGTCTTCTTAAATTCATTGAGATTTGTTTTGTGTCCTTATATGTGGTCTATCCTAGAAAACATTCTGTGTACACTTGGAAAGTATGTATATTCTCTGCATTAGAATGAGATGCTCTGAAGATATCAATTAAATCCATTTGATCTAGTGTGTCATTTAAGGTCACCATCTCCTTGTTGATTTTCTGTCTGGAAGATGTATCTATTGAAGTCAATGGGGTTTTAAAATCCCCAACTATGTATTTCTGTTGATATCTCCCTTTATGTCCATCAAGATTTGCTTCACATATTTAGGCACTCCTATGTTGGGTACATACATGTTTACTAAGGTTATATCCTCTTGTTGGATTGTTTTCCTTTATCATTATGTAGTGCCCTTCTTTGTCTCTTACTATAATCTTGGTTTTAAAGTCTACTTTGTCAGATACAGTATTGCTACCCCAGCGGT
Source organism: Noctilio leporinus (assembly GCA_004026585.1). NCBI lineage: Eukaryota > Metazoa > Chordata > Mammalia > Chiroptera > Noctilionidae > Noctilio > Noctilio leporinus. The sequence goes on along the minus strand of PVIW01004055.1, from coordinate 88,173 downwards.
TTTTTTTTTTTTTTTTTTCCCATTTACATGAAGTATCTTTTCCTATCCCTTTACTTTTAGTCTGTGTGTATCTTTCAATCTGAGATGAGTCTCTTGGAGTCAGAACATATATGGGTTTTGTTTTCTCTTCCATTCAGCTATCTTCCGTCTTTTGGTAGGAGCATTTAAGCCATTTACATGTAAGGTTATTATGGGTAGATAGGTATTTAGTGCCATTTTATTGTTAGACTCTTTTCCTCTTTTTTTCTTTTTCTTTTTCTTCCTCTTAAAGCAAGCCCTTGTAAATATTTGTTGCAGTACTGTTTTGGTGTTAAATTCTTTTAGCTTTTTCCTCTCTAGGAAACTCCTATTTCTCCTTTGATTTTAAATGATATTCTTTCTGGGTAAAGTAGCCTTGGTTGTAGGTCCTTGCTTTTCATCACCTTGAATATTTCATGGCACTCCCTTCAGTCCCGAAATGTTTCTGTTGAGAAACCAGGTGCTAGTCTAATTGGTTCTTCCTTGTATGTAGCTACCTGCTTTGCTCTGGTAGCTTTTAGGATTCTCTCCTTGTCTTTAAGCTTTGTCATGTTAATTATGATATGTCTTGGTATAGGTCTCTTTGGATCCAGCTTATTTGGGACTCTCTGAGCTTCCTGGACTTTTGTGTATTTTCCTTTATCCAATTAGAAAAGTTTTAGGTCATTATGTCTTCAAGTGCTAACTTGAAGTGCTAACTTCAACTGCTAACACCTTTCCTTCCAGTATTCCCACGATATAATGTTTTTATGCTTCATGTTGTCTAAAATATTTTTTAACCTCTCCTCATTAAAAATTTTTTTTTTTTTTTTTTTTTTTTGCTGCTTTGCCTGGGTGATTTTTTGTAAACTTTGTCTTCCAAAACACTGATTTGATCCTCTGCTTCATTTAACCTACTGTTGATTCTTCCAGTGTATTATTTGTTTCAGATAATCACATTTCTATATTTCTGGTTGGTCCATTTCTTATGGTTTCTATATCATTTTTCATGCTGTTGAGTATCCTTATAATCATTACTCTGAACTCGCTATCTGATAAATTGCTTGCCTCTGTTTCATCTCGTTCTTCTGGAAAATTCTCTTGTTCTTTCATTTGGGTTCTATTTCTTTATGTTTCCATTTTGCCTGCTGCCTTGTATTTTTCTGCCTTAGTTTTAAACTAATTAATGATACGGCTTTTAAGCTGTGATCAACCCAGTTTAAACACCACAGGTTGGGACAGAGTAATTCCTGCAGGAGGGCTATTGCTTCCTCTCAGGCTGATGCCACTTGGAGGAGACTGCTCTGCCTGAGAAAGATGACTTATGCAATATGGGGAATGACTCGGCACTGGGATTCTGGTAGCTGTTTCTTTAGTTCTCTCCCCAGAGCCACCAACCCCAGACTCTACTCAAACATCCCTAGTCTACTCTACCTTCCCTCCGCTAGAACCCAGAGTAAGTGGCTGTAAACAAAATTTTGTGCATTGGCCTTTTAAGAGGCTCTTTTGTCTTTGGCCATCTCTCCCTGGAAGATAGAAATCCTGGTGCCTTTCATAGCTGAATGTTATCTGGGTTCCTTTCCAGCTCTGTTGGTGTATGCTAGAGAGCCCAGCTTATGGTTTAGACCCCAAATCTCTGAGTAGGCCCTCCTGGCTGCTGAAATTTCCCTCTGGTACTTAGGTTACCATACATGGGAGCCAAGTCTGCCCTCTCATGCCTGCTTCACACTCCCTACCAGTCACATTATGGTAAAGTGGTTTCTTCTATCTGTCTTGGTTATAATAATTTTCTCCAACTGTTGTTCAGTTGGTTATTCAGGATGATTTCACTACAATTTAATTGTAGCTTCAGATTGGGCCTAGGAGGAGGTTAGTGTAGCTTCCGCTTACTACTCCACTATCTTGGAACCATGTATTCTTTGCATAAAGTCACCTCAGTGCATGCACAAAGGCTCCCTCCTCAGTGCTTGCTTTAGACAGCTATGGCAATGCTTGGAGGCCCTTTGGCTCTACAGCTGAGGTGGCACTGGAGGTGGCTTAGTAGGTGGTTGTGGCCAACCCAATGTGGGGTGGTTGTTTCCCACATCAGATTTTGCATTAATCTTTAACATTCGTTCACATAAACTATTTGGATGATTCAGAAGGCCGAAACTATGGGCAACTATTGATTGGCAGCTTCGTCCTGACAACATGCCTGAGCATGTGTCTCGTCTTGTGCAGAGTTTTTTGTAAAACATCAAATCACTCAGGTGACTCTGCCCCACAATAGCCCAAATTTGGCACCCTGTGACGTCTGGCTTTTCCCAAAACTCATATCACCTCTGAAAGGGAAGAAATTTCAGACCATTGATGAACTTTAGGAAAATAATGACAGGGAAGCTGATGGGGATTAGGAGAACTATATGAGGTCCCAGTGTGCCTACTTGGAAAGGGACTGAGGCATCATCGCTCTGTGTATAATGTTTCTTGTCTTCTTCGGTAAATGTCTCTATTTTTCATATTTATGGCTGGATAACTTCTGTGGGTGGTGAGGAAGTGGTTGGATTGATAGTTTTGCTTTTTCATAGATGCCCCTGTTTTATTTCTGTTGACCCAGACCTGCAAAATCCTTACCACTTGTTTCCTTCTTTAACATCTTAATGCATTTATAGGCCCTTCAGTCTGTCCTTTCACTCATCCATCCCACACTTCCAGGCCCAAAGACAGGAATGCAGAAAGAAAGAGGACTCAGTCCTGTCTCTGAGGGAACTCACCTTTGAATGCTTTCTCATTGTTTAAATTGCATTGGGGGTTTTGTTCCTCAGCATAACTATGAGTTCTTTAAAGGTTAAAGACAATCTCTTCTTGGATATTCTTGAAAGACTGAAAGATTTGTTGGTCAGTGGATTACTGGAACTGGAGTCCTGGTCTATTTGGTAAATGAAAGGCTTAAAAGAATGTATGTCTGCACAATGTGCCTACCTTCTTGCTTGCCATGTGGTATAGATGTCTCTATGAAAGGCTCTTAGTTCTGGTTTGGAAATCTGACTGGCAGGAGGGACTTGGCAAAAAATGTGTGTCAATAAGCAGAGAGCCCCAAAGTGTATCTTTGCTTGTGGCTTTCCTAAAGATCTAAAAGCTTAATTCATGCCTTTTATTCATGTTTCTGCTTCTTTTTCTTTTTATTTATTTATTTTTGTTGTTGTTCTTTTTTCAAAGAAAGAGATATGTCAATTTAAACCTCTCAATTCGTTTTTAATGTGGGTCAGAGCTGCCATCATTACACACCTTTGTCTGCTCACACTTGAGACTTCTGCTAAATTGCTTGCTTCATAAATTAAGTTTAATTAATAGAAATAGGGCTGCCTGCCTGCCCAGAGAGGCCTCTGGGGACACTTCTCCCTCGCCTATTGTCAGAGGCAGATTTTCACTTGGGGAGCCAGGCTACTGGGGTTTGGGCAGGCACTGGTCAACAGTGTATAGTACAGATTTGCTTCTTAGTAGATGTAGTTGGCCCACTTAGTTCTAATGCCAGATGAATTGTCATTGTCTTTAAAAATTTTTTGACTCAGAAAATGTCAGACTCTGGGGTAGGGCCAGATTTGACCTTAAAGCAAGCTGACCTATTTTCATTCCAATCTTATCAAAGCCTCCTTTGTAATCCTCCCTCCCTCACATGCTTTTTATTGGTGTCACATGAATTGAACACCTGATTCGAGCAAAAGTGAAGACCTTGTCAGGGGGAGCTTGGTTCCCACTGGGCCTGGGGCCTGAGTCTCAGCATAATACGTCTCCAGAGCCAGCCTGCTGATGCTTGCTCCCTGCCTGGGGGAGGGCCTCCTGGGAGAGGAGGCCTCCTGGGAGAGGAGGCAATTGCCTAGTGCAGGCAGGTGGGACTTTACCTTTTCTAAAGTGTGTTACTTCTTCCTGTTTGACCTTGACAACTGCCCCGAGAGGGAGGCCTGGCAGGCTGTGTTATCCTTGCTCCACAGCAGAGGAAACGGAAGTTCATACAGTCAGGTAGTGAGAGGCCTAGATGAAAACATTCAACGCTGGCTCACCATGGGGACCTGTCAGCACTGACCTAGTGTCCCTGTCCCTGGGAGCTTTCACTTCTGTCTAGATCCTTTGTTCTTTTCCTCATTTGGTTTCGGTAGTTCCAGCTATGGTTCAGAAATAAAGTAATCTGTTAACTGAGTATAGAATGTTGAATACCAGGCCAGCGAGCTCACTCCTCTGGAAAACCTTGGAAAGCAAACTCGACTGAGCATCCTCGTCATGTATCCAGGGCACTGTTTCTGGTGAACGGGAGACAGCCTCATGGCAAGTATGTTCACTGGAGAAATTCATGCAGAGGAAAGGGAGAAGAGGATTTTCCTACTAATTTTCTTTGCCTGTATTCTGGGTTTTGCCCCCTTGGAAGATAAGATAGCTCCTTATCCCAAGGGGTCATATCCTATGAGTTTATCTGATTCCTTGGTTTTCTGGATTGTCTCTAAGGCAACGATTCCTGCCCTAGTTTTTGTGACACTCTGGAGTGTCTCCAATTATAAGAATGGTATCATAAAAAATGCCAAAGCAGTGAATCTACTTCTTTTCTTTTAAAGTCAGTTTCTTTTAAAGTCACTGTAGTCTATGAAAAATATTTACAAGGACAAGAGACTGTTAGTATTATTTATAAAAACCAAACGAATAATAATCCTTTACATTTTTTTGTAGAGAGTTTCAAAAATTAGAATTCTTAGTTAGGGAACCCTGGTCAAAGGGCAAGTTTTGGGAAGGAGGGCTGGGTCAGGGCTCAGTTCAGGCCATGCGGAGTTTAAGGTGCCTGTGAAATGCCCAAGTGGAGACGTTGGTGGATGCATGGCTGGAGCTGTGGAGCAAGAACTAGGCTGGTGGTGTGAATTTTGGATCCACCAACACAATTCAAGTCACTGAAGTAGTGGGCACACATCCATGGTCTTCCGCCTTTTAATATACTTCTGGAGAGGATGTTCCACTCAAGGGCTGGCTTAGGAACCAGAACTTTGAGGGAGCTGTTGCCATGTTTGGAGTTTAATAAATGCTATTTAATTATTTAATATTTAATGATTTAATAAAGGCTCTTCCCCAGATCCCAGAAAATCCCCTGTAATGCAAAAGGAGAGTTCAGTAGGTGAATGCAGTCAACAAATAAACTTAGTATTGGATGTGAATGTTGTAATTTAATAACTAAAGGTTGGCTGAAGGAAAGATGGTACCTGGTCTCTGTGGTGACACTTCTTATGGCTGTGTATATTTTACCAAGTTGTTCGACCTAAGTTTACTGAACTAGATCCTTGGGGTAAACTACACAGTGAGAAATAATTCTGAAGTACATCCACAGTGTTTTCAAATTCTTGATTCATTCTTTGGATGAATACCCAAGAGGTTGGCTTCTTCAGTTATACACACACACACTTTCGACTCTTGTTACCAAGGCAACTGATCTTTCCAGCCAACAAGAACTCTGGACTTGTTGGGGCAAGAACTTCCTAGTCTATCTCACTTGAACTAGTGACCCTTGCTGGGCAGCCAGGGTCCCCTCTGTGGCACTGTGGAGACTCGGAGAGGAAGCATTCACTCATTGACTCACTCAGTGCTGGCTGAGCACCCTCTGTTGCCTTCTTCCTTGCCACAGGGAACACAGACATGACTAGACCCAGCCCTGCCCATAGCCTAAGAGCTGGGTTACACAGATAACTGCAGTGACAACGAACACTGCTTTATTTGAGTTCTGTGTGAGGTGGGGGATTCAGAGGGGTGAGAGGCTCCTTCTGCTTTGGGGTAGAGAGGGACTTCACAGAGGTTGTGACAGATAATTGAATTACTGGAGATGACTGATGGCTCTGTGAGCTTCAGTGTTCCACCATCTCAGCAGAGTCAGAGAACTAACTCTAGCCGAGAGGGACACGGCTCAGCCAACTGAGTCAGGTTTACTCAGGAGTAGGCAGAGGCCCACATGCCAAGCACTCTTTCATACCTTCTCATTTTTGAGCTATACATTTTTAACCAGACACTTTCCAACCTTAATGTTATTTAATGCTCCTGAGACTGGCAGCCAGGTCCAGAAAGGACTGGAGTCATCCAAGGCTGGGGATTCCCTGGGAAGTTGTAATGAGAAGGACATATTGGAAGAAAGTTTAGGGCAGTGACTTGAAAGGTCTGAAATCTAAGCTGGACAAAGAGGGAAGCAAAGGTCCTCCAGAAGTACTGAGGAGGAAGAGGGGTGCCACATCTTCCTGAGCAGGCCAGCTGGGAGAATAGGGTGCTGAGGAAGAGGCTTACGCATTGGAACAGGACCCACAACTACCAAGTTCACGGTCTGAGAGTGGGAGTGGTAACTAGGGGAAAAAGAAAAAATGCCTTGAAACAGGAGGCCAGAGTGGTAGATGTATAATTGAACCCAGACAAGTAGCGACAATTGTTACAGCTGATTGTCAGGGTTGTTAGTGAACCAGGTGGGCTATCTGGGCAGTGGGCAAACCAAAGTGACCCTGAATTGGGGGTAGATGGCTTGGCTAAAGTGATCCAGCTAGGGTGGGACCAACCTTGACCCTCACTCAGCCTTTCTGTGCCTGAAGTCCTGTCTGTCTATGCTGCATTCTGCCCATCATGCTGCAGGGACAGTCAGACATTTAGTACAATGCTATTCCCACAGGACGCGGGCATCCCATTTGTCACCCAGGTGAGGCGCACATCACAGCAGCCTGGTTTCTCCCCCAGCAGCTTTAAATGTCCACATTTGCACCTGCACAGAAGTTCCCTCCCCAACTCCCAAATACTGTCTCTGAATACCAGTCCTCATTTAGTAATCTTAGTTTATAAATTAAGCTAATGAGGAAAGAGCCTCACAAATAACATTAATAATGAAATACAAGACATGGAGTTCATTTGATAAAATATTCATTAAAGGTTTAATTAAGTTGAAGAAAAAGACACTGATTTCTGCATTATGGAAAACCCTACAGATCTGAGAAATGAAAGACTCACACATCTGGCACCACTCAGAAACTTCTGTAATTACAGTGGCACCATGTGAAATGGTGGAGAAATTAAAGGTGTTCTCCCAAAAATGTGAACATTACAGATGCTAATCAAGATTTATTCTCTTACTGTGATCTACTAGAAGAGATCTTCTTTTTTTTTTTTCACAAAGGAGATCATGATCTTACTTTGATATACATACTGCATATTATATATGTTAAACTATAGATAGATGAGTCAACTCAATAAATCATAAGTAACTTAAGATTTTCAATTTTTTGAATGATTTCTCAGGAGCATTAAATAACATTAAGGTTGGAAAGTGTCTGGTTAAAAATGTATAGCTCAAAAATGAGAAGGTATGAAAGAGTGCTTGGCATGTGGGCCTCTGCCTACTCCTGAGTAAACCTGACTCAGTTGGCTGAGCCGTGTCCCTCTCGGCTAGAGTTAGTTCTCTGACTCTGCTGAGATGGTGGAACACTGAACAAAGCTCACAGAGCCATCAGTCATCCCCAGTAATTCAATTATCTGTCACAACCTCTGTGAAGTCCCTCTCTACCCCAAAGCAGAAGGAGCCTCTCACCCCTCTCAATCCCCCACCTCACACAGAACTCAAATAAACAGGGTTCGTTGTCACTGCAGTCATCTGAGTAATAGCCACCCGGCTCTTAGGCTATGGGCAGGGCTGGGTCTAGTCATGTCTGTGTTCTCATGTCTGAGTCGAGCTTCCTTCCACCTCAAAGCTCTCTTCAGACTGTGCTGTCTCCCTGGGGTGCTCTCTCCCCTCCATCTACTTCTTTGGGTCCAAAACTCATTTGCCTCCAGGGGGATCTTCTCTGACTGCCTGGTTGAGGTCAGGTTCTCTCCTGCTGGGCGCTTTCTTGTTTGTTTTTCACTGGAATAGCCACTGGCCACTTGTGTGCTTATCTATTCAATATCTGACCCAGATATCACAGGGCAGGACTAACTTCAGAGGTTCTGCTCCTTCATGCCCATGGAATGTCCCAGACACTTTTTTACTGTGGGATCCAAATGCCGTCTCCCAGGCTGTCTCTCATACTTAGAAGCAGCTCATAAATCTTTAAAAATATGTATTTTATTGATTGTGCTGTTAGAGTTGTCCCAAATTTCCCCCCTTTCCCTCCTCTATCCAGTAACCCTATTCCCTCAGTCAGTCCCCTTACCATTGTCCATGGGTCATGCATATGATTTCCTTGGCTACCCCATTTCCTATACTGTTATTAATGTTCCCCTGTCTGTTTTGTACCTACCAGTTATGCATCTTGATCCCTGTGTCTTTTCCCCAATCCCCCTCTTCCCTCTCCCAACTGATAACCTTTTGTGTGAACTCTGTGTCTGTTTCTGTTTCTGCTTGTTTGCTTAGTTTGTTTTTTAGATCCAGTTTTTTGATAGTTGTGAACTTATTGCCATTTTAAGTTTCATAGTTTTGATCTTTTTCTTAGATGATTCTCTTTAACATTTCATATAATAATGGATTGATGATGATGAACTATAATTTTACCTTATCTGTGAAGCACTGTCTCTGCCCTTCAATTTTAAATGATAGCTTTGCTGGATAGAGTAACCTAGGTTGTAGTCCCTGCTTTTCATCACTTTGAATGTTTCTTGACAGTCTTTTCTAGGCTGCAAGGTTTGTTTTGAGAAATCAGCTGAGAATCTTATGGGAACTCCTCTGTAGGTAACTAACCTCTTCTCTTTGGCTGCTTTTAAGATTCTCTCTTTATCTGGAAACTTTTGGCATTTTAATTATGATGTGTCTTGGTGTGGTCTTGGGTCCATCTTGTCTGAGACTGTCTTTGCTTCTTGGGATTTGTATGTCTATTTCCTTCACCAAATTAGGGAATTTTTTTTTCATTATTTTTTCAAATAACTTTTCAATTTCTTACAGTTTCTCTTCAGATGTTGATTACTTTGATGTCCCAGAGGCTCCTTAACCCATCCTCATTTTTTTAATTCTTTTTTCTTCTTGCTCTTCAGATTGAGTGATTTTTTTCTTCCTTATGTTCCAAATTGATTCTTGGCTTCACCCCCCTCCACTGTTTGTTCCCTGTAGATTTTTCTTTATTTCACTTACTCTAACCTTCATTTCTGCCTGGGTTTTTTTTTTTTTTTTTTTTTTTTTTTTTTTTTTTTTTTTTTTTTTTTTTTTTTTTTTTTTTTTTTTTTTTTTTTTTTTTTCTTTTTTTAAATTCTTTTCCCTTTGCTCTCCTCTGCCCAGCAGCCCCATTCCCTGCTGCAGTCCCACCCCACCTTAGTTCATGTCCATATGCCATGCATGTATATTCTTTGGCTTTACCCTTTCTTGCACTATTCTTAACATCTCCCTGTCTATTTTGCACCCACCAACTATGCTTCCTAATCCCTTCAGCATTTCTCCTATTCTGCCCTTCACCCACCCAGCTGGTAACCCTCCCAATGATCTCCATACCTATGATTTTGATCCTATTCAGGGTGTCTGTCTAGGTTGATTTTGTTTTTATTTATTTATTTGATTCTGTTGATATTTGTGAGTTTGTTGTCTTTGTTTTTAATTTTTAAAAATTTTATTGTTGTATTACATCCATCCCCTTTTTGCTCCCCTCTGTCCCCCTCCCCACCCACCCATTCCCCCCAAAGTTAATCCCACCTGTTGTCCATGTCCATGGTTCCTTTATACTAGGTTCTTGTCTAAGCTGCTCCCCTTTCTTGCCTCTGCCTCCCCCCTCTCCCCAACCCTTTTCCCCCTGACCACTGAAGGCCTATTCACTGTATTCATATATTTGGTTCTGTTTTGCTTGTTGTTAGTTTTGCTCATTATTGTCCCGTAATGGGTGAGATCATATGATATTTGTCCTTCACTGATTGGCTTATTTAACTAAGCATAATACTCCCCAGTTCCATCCATGTTGTTACAAAGTGTACAAGTTCCTTCTTTCTTTCTGCTATATAGAATTCCATTGCGTAAATGTACCAAAGTTTTTGGATCCAATCATCCACTGATGGGCACTTAGGCTGTTTCCAGCACTTGGCTATTGTAAATAGTGCCACTATGAACATAGGTGTACATAGGTTCTTTGGGTATAGTCCAAGTAGTGGAATTGCTGGATCAAAAGGCAGTTCCATTTTTAGTTTTTTAAGGAAACCCCATACTGTTTTCCACAGTGGCTGCACCAGCCTACATTCCCACCAACAGTGTATGAGAGTTCCCTTTGTCCCGCATCCTCGCCAACACTTGTTGTTTGTTGATTTGCTGATGATTGCCATTCTGACAGGTGTGAGGTGGTATCTTATTGTGGTTTTAATTTGCATCTCTCTGATGACTAGTGATGTTGAGCATTCTTTCATATGCCTCTGGGCCCTTTGTATATCTTCCTCAGTGAGTTGTCTGTTCAGGTCCTTTG
>PVIW01004055.1:0-77691 GCA_004026585.1 Noctilio leporinus | reverse complement strand
ATTCAATTTGATATAGTCCCATTTGTTGATATGTTCTTTTATTTCCTTTGCCCTTGGTGAACATATTTATGTATGTTTACATAAATCTGTAAACATATTTTTGTGTAGGATATCCGAAAGTTTACTGCCTGTATTTTTCTCCAGGACCTTTATGGTGGCACTGCTTATGTTTAAATCCTTTATCCATCTTGAGTTTATTTTGGTGTATGGTGTAAGTTGGTGGTCTAGTTTTATCTTTTTGCATGTTGCTGTCCAGTTCTCCCAACACCATTTGTTGAAGAGACTGTTTTAACTCCATTTGATGTTCCTTTCCCCTTTGTCAAATATTAGTTGACCATAAAGTCCTGGGTTAATTTCTGGCCTCTCTATTCTGTTCCATTGATCTATATGTTTATTCTTATGCCAGTACCATGCTGTTTTGATGACAGTAGCCTTATAGTATTGTTTGAAGTCTGGTATTGTGATTCCTCCTACCTTGTTCTTCTTTCTCAAGATTGTTGTAGCTATTCGTGGGCGTTTTTGGCTCCATATAAATTTTTGAAGTATTTTTTTCTATTTCTGTGAAGTGTGTCATTGGTATTTTAATTGGGATTGCATTGAATATGTAGATTGCTTTGGGCAAATGTCTAGTATGGACATTTTAATGATGTTAATTCTTCCCATCCATGAACATGGTATATGCTTCCATTTATTTGTATCTTCCTTGATTTCTTTCTTCATTGTTCTGTAGTTTTCTGAGTACAGGTCTTTGACCTCCTTAGTTAAATTTGTTCCTATGTACTTTATTTTTCTTGTTGCTATGGTAAATGGGATTTGTTTTTTTGCTTCTATTTTGTTGTCATTTTGATGTTCATAGTTTTGATCTTCTTTCTCTTAAATAAATACCTTTAAAATTTCAAATACTGGCTTGGTGATGATGAACTTCTTTAGCTTTATCTTGTCTGGGAAGCATTTTATCTGCCCTTCCATTCTAAATGATAGCTTTGTTGGATAGAGTAATCTTGGTTGTAAGTCCTTGCTTTTTGTCATGTTGAATACTTTTTGTTTTAAAGATGTTATTCATTATTTTTAGAGAGAGGAGAAATGGAGAGAGGCAGAGAGGGAGAGAAACATCAATGTGTGGTTGCCTTTCACCTGCCTCCAGCTAAGGACCTTTGCCTAGGTCTTTTTTATGCTGGAGGAGTATGCACGCAGTGAGTTCCTTGAGCATATTTGTAACCAGTGTTTTGAACCTGCATCTGATAGGTTGCTTATCTGCATTTCATTTAGTTCTTTTTCTGGGAGTTTTGTTCTGTTTTTTCATTTGGGCCATGTTTGTTTGTCTCCTCATTTAAGTGTATTAGGTAGGGCTGTTTTGACTTTCAGTCTTAGTAGTGTGGCCTATTGTAGAAAAGTGCACCTGTACATTGTCTGGAGAGGAGCCTTAGGTAATCACCGGGGCAGGGCAACCTGAATTGCTGCTCTGTGGCTCTGTGTGAGGGAGGCTTGGAGAGAGGACACTGCCATTGCCTGGCCTCTGGAGTTGTGTCTGGGAGGATGCTGTCTCCTGGCACTTGCCCTGATGCTGGTCATTTCAGTTCCTCCCTATATGACACTGATATTCGTTCAGCTGTTGCCCTGCTGCTGAATCCTAGAGGGAGTATATCTGTTTAAATTTTAATTCTATTCTGGGCCCTTTAAGAGTAATCTTCTGTGAATTCTGCAGTTACTTTAGTCATTCCAACTCGTACTGGGTTTTTTAGCCAGAATTTAAGGGGACTTATTCTCCTGGTGCTGGAACCCTGGGCTAGGTGGTCTGGTCTGGGGCTGTGATCCCTCATTCCTGAGGGATCCCTCCCTGTTTTTATCCACCACATGTGAGTGTGAGACCCATCTGTTCCATGTCTCCATGCTACTCTGCCTCTCTGCTCCTATCTACCCCTCTGCGCCTCATACCTGTCCAGATGAATGTGGCTTCTGGCTTCTTTAAATCCTTGGTTGTCAGATGTCCATATAGCTCCATTTCCTGATGTTTCTGGGTGATAATTGTTTTGTAGCCTAGTTGTAATTTTTGTTGTAGTTGTGCAAGGAGACAAGGCGTATTTACACCTCCATCTTGACTGGATGTCTCAGAAATCTTTTTGTCAACACTAGAGTCCTGATTTTTGGTTCCTCAGATCACCATGGTCTTCATAGTTATAATTCCTGTTGTCTGGAAGTGAGGTACAGAGTGATAGTGAAGAACATGGGCTTTGGATCAGGCGGCTTGGGTTAAATCCTGACCTCACCACTTACAGCTGGGTGACCTGGGACCAGTTAACTGCTCAGAGTCTCTGTTGTCTCAAGTAGAAGATCATCATAGAATCTACCTCCTGGTATTGCTGAGAGGATTCAATAAACTAATACAGGCGTGGAGCAGGAAGGAGTGTTCAGGGCCCAGGTGAACATCCAGGAAGTGTTAGCTGCTGTTACTGTGAGCTGTTCGCTACCACTTTGGGGACCATAAGGTGCCACCACCCTGTGCTTCATGTGTTTCTCTTCTATGCAGGTTTTTGGTAAATATTTGTGGGTTGAAACCAACATTTTGAGAGGGCACAGAACCCTTTCTATCTGTATGATAGCTCTCCCCTCACCGCCCGCACCTTGGCGCCTGCATCCACCCTCCTTGGGATCACACTCCGTCTCTCACAAACCAAGTGGCGCTTTGTGTATGTCCTCCTCTCATCTGTCTGTTTGCGGTGCTCTCTCTGTCCCTTTCCTCTCATCCAACATTGTGCCCACCACCCCCTTGAATACCATCTTCACAAACGTCCCTCAGCATGTGTCCGCTGATGTGCAGACCTGTATGTGTTGTTCTGTCCACTCAAGGCTGTTTTGATTCATCTGCTTTTGTTGCTTTTTAATTCTAAAATTATAAGTGATAAAGGCAAGAGTGATGTTTCCTGTTTTCTGGGAACTGTACAAAGCACATAAAAGAACTCAGTTCTTCCTTGGCAAAGCTTGTTGACTGAAGGAAATAACCAGTTGACCTGGTTGTGGTGTTAATTTATTAATACTTGGATGCCAGGTATACCTTGTAATGCTTGTTAAATACCATGTCACTCTGCATATTTTGTTTCCAACTTTAGGCAAATTGGGTAACAGGACCTTATGCCCTTCCCCTTTTCTTTCCTTCTCTGCACTAAGTCATTGCTGTCATTCATTCAGCACTGCAACAGGAGTTACTGAGCATTTGCCTGCTGTGTGACAGGCAGGCACTCATCTGGGCACCATGGAGTAGCAGTGACCCAAATAGGTGGGTTTCTGTTCTGTGGAACTCCATTCTGGTGGGAAGAAATAGACACAGACACCCACCCCCCACTCCCATAGAGGGAGCTTACCACCTGGTGGATTAGACACACAAGGTTGGGGGAATGTACATTTTGGTTTGCCAGGAAAGGCTTTTTTGATGAGGCGATGTGTAAGCAGGACCCCAAGTGAAGTGAAGGGAACAGGCCTTACTGTTAGACATGCAGAGAATGTGTGAGACAGAAGGGACAGCAAGCACCAGGGCCCTGAGGAGATTGGAGTGTGTGGCTGTCTTGGGAAGAGAGTGAGGAGGTGCATTGGATAGGCATGGAGTGAGGTGGCAGAGTGGAAGAGGCTGGACAGAGAATCTTGGGAGACTAGATTGTGTAGGGCATTCTTGGCTTCCATAAAGGCCTTGGATTTTATTCTGAATTAGGTGAGGAGCCATTTGAGGAATTTGAAGAGCAGAGGGATGCAACTTACCTTATGTAATGTCCCCTCAGATCTCTCATGAACTTAATGAAATTGAACTAACAGACTCAGTCATACAAGAAGGGAAGTTACTTGTGTTTTAACAAAAGGGCACCTAATTATTTTTATGGGTAGGGCCCATAAACAAAAGGAATCCAGCACAAGTGACTCCCAATGTCTCCTCTCTCGCAGCAGGTATGTAAATGGTAGTTTGGAAGAAATACCCTTGTGTGCAGGGAGCTCACAGTACTCCCAGAGGCACTGTGTACTTGGCGGTGATGAGAATGTTGATGGTAGCTCTGTAGGTAATGGTGTGCTCCGCTGTCGCAGAGGATTGTAGAAGTGTTAGGAATGCCCCGTTGGTGTTGAAGTGGAGAGCAAATGCAGGGAGAGAGGAGCAAGGAGTGGGAGGAGAGGGAGGAAAAGGTGGGTGGCTGTTCTTCATCCTTGAAGTATGGGAAGGGCGGTGCTCCAAGGCCACCCAGGCAGCTGCAGATGTTTCCTTTTATGCCTTCCCTGCCCCACCCCCACCAACTAGCAGGTGGACAGAAGGCATGCCTTGCCTGCCCCTGGCCTGAGAGGTGCCCTGTGTCCTGTCTGCACACCTGAGTCACCAGCAGAGATGGCTGCAGTCCCAGCCAGCTTTGCAAGAACTTCAGTCAGAAATGATGATGTTAGAATTTGTGCTGTAGGAAGCTGCTGCTTTTCTTAGAAGGTGTAAAAAAAGATGTGAGTAAGGTGATATCTTAAGAAAGAACAGAACCTGTCTTCAGCAGTAGTACCCACAGTGTCTGGCAAACTCTGACTCAGGAGCACAGCAAGGGAAAGGGGCCAGGGGAGGGAGAGAGAGGAGGGAGAGATGGGGGGAAGGAAGGAGAGGAGGAGAGGGAGAGAGACTAAAAGAAGTGGGAGACACCTTTGGACAGAAGGCCTCCTCTATACTTGTGAAGGCTGTGATTCATGTTAGTGGTAAAACCTGGAGAATGGCTTTAATACATGTGATTTCATTACTTTGAAGCATTTGAAACAACTTAACTTTATAGTATTTTAAATAAATGTGACTTTCTCAGGACTTACTTGAGGCTGGGGCCAAAGTCATTCAGCTGTTCTCAGCTTACTGAGAGTCAAAAAGTTAGAGACCCAATTCCTCAGGCCATGGTTTTCCCTTAGTTAAGTCCCACAAATTAGAGGTCTCCAACCCTTGGGCTGTGGACCAGTACCAGTCCGTGGCTTATTAGGAACTGAGCCACGGAGCAGGAGGTAAAATGGTGGGCAAGCAGGTGAGCAAACCAGGCCCTGGTGCCAAAAAAGTTGGGGACCATTGCCACAGACATTGATAGAGCACTTCCTAGGTGACAGATGCTGTGCTTGTTACTGGGGATATTTGGCGAACAAGATCCTCATGGAGCTTATATTCTACTGAGGGAGAGGCAATAAGCAGGTAAACAGGTAACTTCAGAGCAGCTGCCACCTTATGAAGGAAATAAAGTGAGGTGATGTGTAGAGTCTGACAGGGTGACTAGGAAAGGCTTCATGATGGGGCTCTGGGACAGTTCTTAAAGTACAAGGAAAAGACAAAGGCTGAAGCAGAAAGAAGTGGTTTTATGTGGCTAAAGCAGGCCAGTTGACACCACTCTTTGCTTGCAGAATAAACCCACCACCTCCTTGAGTCTCTTTCCTCACATTCTAGTGGTTCCAGAAACTTGTGTATGTGTGGCAGGCATGGCTGTGGGTGGGAGGCGGCCCTTTTTCTTCCCTTGGCAAAGCTGTGAAGGTTTCTGGTCAGGGCAGGGGGTCCCTTAAGACTAGGAGATTGTTCTTTTGTCATTTCCCCCCAATCACCCACATATAAAAACCAGATCTTTCTGAATTTTCCCATTGAGGTGAAATTGTGTGCTGACAGCATTCTCCCTCTTGCAGGTTTTGTGACCTATTGTTGCTTTTCTGTGAATTTCTTCCCTCAGATTTCACTTTGTGTTTTTGTCATGTCGCCTGTCCACTGGTTGCCTCTCTGAGTGAAGCTAATTGTTGAACCATCAAAATGGTTCATTAGTTCAACCCAGGGATGTAGCACCGGTGTTTAATAGGGAGCTTAACCTTTTAAGTTTTAACCTGTCTTTGAGTTAGTAGTTACCCTGTGATGGCCAGCTCCTCACAGGGGTTGCAGCCATGAGAGGACACTGGTGGGGGCATTTGGAAGGGAGTAAGCAGATACTAAGAATACTTTAATTTGGAAGAAAAGGATGAACATCAGAGGTTAAACCAAGAAGGAAATGGCACCACCCCCTAATTCTATCTCTAGCACCCTCACCCACGTAGATCTGTCTCTGAAGCCCAGTTCACAGTGTATTTTCTGAGGACCAGGACCATCCCTTAGTTCTCAGTCTGCAGTTGGCCCTAGGAGCTACTCAGCATCTGGACCCACAGGCATCCTGGGCCCCTGCCTGCCTGTCTTTCATCACCCTCTCCAGTGTGACCCCAGCTCCTTCTGACACCTGCCTGACAGGACTCAGTTGGTCTAGAATGCATATGAACTAGATGCATTCTAGGGAGATGTCAGGTAAGAATTCACCAAGAAATGTTCTGAAAGTATGTTCATGGTTCTTGCCTTCAAGAAGTTTACATTCTGCAGCTTACAAGGACAGGAATGATGAATGCAATTTGTGACATGTGCCCAAAGTGTTGTCCAGACAGACTGGTGGGCAGAGGGGATGTGGGTATGTGTTAAACACATCGCTAGATGGTGGCATCTGTTGTTTGCAAACAAGGCAGGCTGGTATCAGGGTGGACTTTCTTAATCTGATCTCCTGGGGTTTCTTTTCCATTGTAGAATTCTGTCATCATTAAAGATACAAGGCTTAGCCACTTGCTGCTTTAAATGCCAAAAAGAGATGGAGAATCATAGTCATTGAAAGCCTCATAGCACATATACTGCAAAAATGCTCCTCTGGCTGATGGTAGAGCAGGCTCCATGACACTGGGGAAGGAAGGCTGGACCAGGGAACCTGGGTCCAGTCTCAGGCACCCACAGGCTTACTGTGTGACCTGGTTCTCAACCCTTTGGGTGTCCCTGCTTTCTCTCTCTGCGGTGTATGCATGCATATGTGCCCATGAATTTGAGGACAACTTCAGTGTTAAGAGATTCTTCTAGGGAGGCAGGAATGTTTGGTTGATATCCTCTCTTTGTCATTTAGTAACTGTCATTTTGGGCAAAATCAAGCAACATAATGACCCCCCAAAGATGTTCATATCCTTATCCCTGGAACCTGTGAATGTGTTACCTTACATGGTAAAAGGAACTTTGTAGATGTGATTGTTAAGGATCTTTAGAGAGAGATTATCCTGGATGTTTTAGGTTGGCCCATCTAATCCTTATAGGAGGGTCAGAGCCAGTGAAGATGTGAGATGTGGTAATGGAAGCAGAGGTCTGAGTGATGTGGCCACAAGCTGAGGAATACAGGCAACTTATAGAAGCAGAGGAAGGCAAGGAGATATTCTGTCTTAGAGGCTTCTGAAAGGAATGCAGCCTGCCAACATCTTAGTTTTATCCCATGAGACCCATGCTGATATCCCACTTTTAGAACTTTAAGATAATTTGTGTTTACATTTACACTACATTTCTGATTATTATAGTAGCAATAGGAAACTAATGTGTCACTTAGTCATTTAGATTTTAGTTGCTTCAACTCTAAAATGGAACCAAAAGATGTTACCTGCCTCAAAACTGAGAATTGGACCATATGAGTTTTTTCAAGTTCCTTCTAGTTCTAAGGATCATGAAGTAAGAAAGTAGGCCTAATAGTGCACAGGCGTTTTCCAAGGTAATGCCACTTAATTCTTATAAACACCTGGGAAACATTTTAGAATTCTCCTTTTCTCTTATTCTTTCAACAAGTGTTTGAGTGCCTGCAATGTGCCAGGTGCTGTTCTGGGTGATGGGGATGCAGCGGTGAACAAGCCGGACAAAATTCCCTTTTGAAGTTTGTGCTCTTGAGGGAGGCAGATGGTAAGCCTTAAACATAATGGCTAAGAAACTTGTAAATGATGTTGGAAGTTGATGCTTGATATGGGGAAAAACAGAGCAGGTTGCAGGAGTTGGTTTATACGTGTGTTAGAGAAGAGAGAATGAACGGGAGCTCAGAGGGCTGAGTGTTGCTCCTGGGTGCAGCACTGGGGAGGGGGTGGAGCTGGGACCCACCCGAATCTGCTGGAATCAGAAGTCTGATGCAGTCCTCCTCTCAGCCTGGGAGAAGGCTATGTTTTATTTTGCCAATTTGGATCACCCACTTTTCTAAGGGAGAGGAGTCCCCCCTGCCAACTCTTGCTAAAAGAAGTTGCTATCATTCAGAATATTTTTAACTCCGTCCCATCTTGTCAATAAAAATGCCAGAAAGCTAAGGCCTGAGCTGGTGATGAGCTCAGCAGGCTTGTACAAGATGCACGTGGCCACTGCTTGTGTCCCCTCCAAGGGAGGCGGGACACCTGCTCATCCTGACCGAGGCTGGATGGCTGAGGCCAGAAAGCTAGGAGGCGACTTGATGGAGAAATGACGTTCAGTAAACAACAGTTTCAGTTGTATTTCTTTAGCATGGCCCTTATATATAAATATATATTTTTGTCATGTTTAACCCATGTTGGAAGTTGAGGCTATTCTTTTTTCACCACTATAAACCATGTTGCATTGAATATCTTGGTGGCAAAATCACCATACGCAGCCATGAATATATTTCCTTAGAATTATTTTTTAGACATGAAATTGCTGAAGTAAAGAGTTTACAGAATTTTATGGGTTTTGATGTGAGTTGCAGAGTATTTTCTTTGTTGATTTTTAAAGGATAAAGACTGAGAACTTTTGATGTTAAAATAATTGAATGTTTAAGAGTTTAGTCAGATACAAATTACTTCACATTTCCAAGCCTTAGTTTCCTCATCTGTAAAATGGTCACGATATCCTTAAACGAAATGTGAACTTCAATGGAATCACATAATATAAGTACAGCACAAGGCTGGGTATGAATTCTCTGTCTGGAAGTTACCTGTTTCCATCCAAACCTCTCCTTATCCTCTGGAAGAGCATGGGATCTTAGCCAGCCTCCCCCAGGAAGTCCAGTGCCACCTTGGTGTGCTGTGACCAGGGTTGACATGTCTGTCCTGATTCTGAGAGCCTGCCTGCAGACGTTTATATATTCAGACAGACTTATCATGCTTACTTGCAGCCAGATGAAGCAATCTCTTTGGTTGTTTTGGAATTACCCAGGTGTGGAAAAAATGTGTTTCTCCAACTTGAGACATTTGGCAAACGCTGATACTGATACTGACAGGCCCCAGAGCTGCTCGGTGAAATCAGAAACCGGGTGGCCTGGTGGCTCTTGGTCAGAACCTCTATCCTGGGCAAAACTGGTGATTCTATCTAGGATTCAACGTAAGCTTCAGCTCTGCATTTCACTAGCGTATGTCATAAAGTTTTGTCTTATCTCATCCTGAGGAGCTCTGAGCTTCTCACCAAGAAGGCAGAGCTTTTGTTTCCTTTTCCTATTAGTTCCTCATTGGTCCATAGAGATGAGACATTGACTGATTCAGTTTCTCTTTTTCTTGAAGGAAAGACCCAGAGCTCCTTAACTCGAGCTGCTTTCTGTAAAAACCCCCACTGTATTGGGCAGGATTTGGGCTGTCACTAAGGGCCATGGGGCAGGAGAACTGGAACTGAGTTTTTCTGCAGATTCTTGAGTGTGTAATATCTCCTCTATCAATTGCAATCCATGAGACTAGAACAGAGAGGGAGACTGAGGTACTGAAGGATAATGTGACCAAAGACATGCATCTAGTAAATGTCAGAGTGGGGATTTGGTGTGGTTCCATTGCTGGTGCTTGTAATCACTGCACGTGTGATCATCACCTTTCAACAGATATGTTTATCAGAATGCCTGGTGCCTAGTGACACCATGGAATTTATCACCCATTCTCCAGTTACAGCATTGTCGCATGGGAGTATGCAAAGACAATAGATATGGCCTTTGTTCTTAAGGAATGTTTATATGAGAATAACAGTAGAAGCAGCAAAATATGAAGTAGTACATGAAAATATGTCATCTGTTTGATATGTATCTATAAACCCCCAAAGCTCTGAAAAAATTTTGTTCTGAATGGTCAAAATAGAGAGGATCCTTATGTAACACACATACATACATCCTTCATGCCCTCCCTGACCCAGCTCTTAGCATCTGTGTTGATTCTTTCCTTTGGTAACAGCTCTGATATGCAGGTTTTCTGTTCTGAAGCTCCATAGTACTGTTGTGGGAGAGAAGCCACCTCGAGCGCACACCACACAGTGATTTCCTGTCCCACTCTTGAAGGCTGTGCGCTCTTGTTGTGAACACAAAACTCTGGCCAGGCTGCAGAGATGCTTTCCAGGGCTGTGATCATGCCCACTGCCCCTTCCCGACACTCCCTGAGGGCTGTTAGTGTGCAAAGAGGGTGGTGGTTTTTTTCTCTGTATATCCTATTAGCCAAACTTTGCTTCCTGCCATATGTATTAAGGTTTAACGTTTTTAAACATGAAGTTACATTCTAATTACTAAATACGCGCCCTTCATCTATACCTGATGTGACCCTATTCTGCCTACGAAGATATATCTCTGGGACACGCCCTCTGATTTAGTTGTCCTGAGAAGGCCAGAGACAGATTGAAATAGACCCTGGTATTCTAAAAATAGCTGGGACAGTTCTGAGTCAGGGAAAGAGGCTGTAAAGCTCAGTCATCTCTGAGAAAGCCCTGTAGCTCAGTCACTGATTTTCCTAGCTCCAGGTAGAAAACATGACGTTGTTAGTAAAGATGATGATGATGATGGTAATGGCGGTAGCTACCAATTACTACGTGCTGAACATTGTGGGGGCACTTTTCAAACTCATGTAGTCCTTAGAGAGAATCCCCTGTTAGAGGTCTTGGGTTTGGGTGTGAGAGACCCACCTCATGGAAGTAAGCTTTTTCAGTGTCAGTGCAACTAGGTAGTGGAGGTGTTGGGGTTTAACCTGTGTTACCTGAGGCCAAGGGCTCGTACTGCTAACCAGGACGCTCTGTGACAGCTTTCACAGCATTGGTGTCAAGTCATGCATGCTGCCGTCCCCTGCCACTTCCGATCACAAAGCTTTTATTGCCCTGAATTGTATGGCATGGTCTTTGCTGTCACAAACCCTCCTGGAATCAGGAACACACAAAGTCTCATTCACAAGGCAGTAAGCTATTTTGTGGTCGGAGCTGATAGCTTTTATCTTTGTAGTAGCAGGGATAGAAATTAGTACCAGCCTAGAGTTCACATTTAGGTGGATGATGCCTGGACTCTGGTGCAGGAGCCAAAACTGAGTTCTGCGTGTTCCCTGCCATTAAATGCTTTTATGACTTTGGGAAGCTCCCCTCCTATCAGTCACTAGTTGCTCGTGCTTCCCTTCCTTTTCCTCTTCCTTCCCCGCCCCCCACCCCCACCCCTTTGCTAAGCTTCTTATCCTCTGCCAGTTGATCAGAGCAGGCATGTAAAGCAGAGCCTGTTTTCTGTTTCTACAGTCCCTTTCATTTGTACAACTCTTATCTGGTTGTGCAGCTTTGATAAGCTCTTTCTCTCAAGGTGCCAAGTTGTTCCTTTGGACAGTGGGGTGCAGCACGTTGTGACATAGGCGGGCTCCTAGAGCCTAGAGCACAGGTGGCAAACAAGGACCCGGGGCTGAATCCAGCCTTCCACCTTGTTTTATCAGGCCCAGCACCTTGTCCCTACCCAGCTCACTTAACTGTTAAGGAGCAGTTACATGTATACGGTCCTAAAATCACACATGGTCCTTTGGAGGCACCTGCAAGGCTGATGTGCCCCCGGTGAAGTAAATTTGACACCGCTGGCTGGAGGCTGGGATGGCTGGTGGGGAAGCATGGACAGGCAATAAGGCAACTGTTCTTGATTGTGGGTTTTTCATGTGGAGTTTCAGAGACCTGAGCTGACACCTTATTCTAGATATTTTGATGAACTTGAGCCAGTCCCCTAAACTCTTTAAAGTGGAAGTGATGCTCATGCTTTTCTGAAAGGCAGTAGGGCAGAGTAATGGAGTGTACGGGCTTCAAAGACTTGAAGAGATTGAAAGATTGCTGGGGTTTGAATACTGGCTCTGCTGTTACCTTGAGCAGATTCTTTAACCTCTCTGTGCCTCGGATTCTTCATCTGTAAAACCAAAGAGAAGAATAAACCTACTCCCTGAGGTTGTGTGAGGATCCAATGCCTTTGGATCCTCACTACTATCCTATATAGTAGATAATATCCCATTGTTACATCATTTGACTTGCTAAATCAAACGAGGAACATCTATAAATTGCCATATGCCTTTCAAATACTCTTAGCG
This sequence comes from Noctilio leporinus, assembly GCA_004026585.1. Lineage (NCBI taxonomy): Eukaryota > Metazoa > Chordata > Mammalia > Chiroptera > Noctilionidae > Noctilio > Noctilio leporinus. The sequence goes on along the minus strand of PVIW01004055.1, from coordinate 65,574 downwards.
ACAAAAGGTGAGGAAATGAAATGTTTCTAGCCTCAACTATGGCTGATGATCCCAGTTCATGCAGCGGCCGTAAGACTGGCTGGTTGGAGGTAATGGAGAGAGCCCACGGACAGGACAGGGCTCTGGAGTGTGATGCCCTAACTTGGCTGTGTATTAAGTCCCTGGGGAACTTTACAGCGACGTAGCACTTGGTTTCTTTTCAGACCAGTGGAATCAGAATTTTGTAGCGCAGGGAGAGGGGGGACCCAGGAAGTTGCACTCTTTGTTATTTTATAAAAAGATCTCCAGTTAATCCTGGTGCAGCTGGTCTGTTGGGCAACCTCTGACTTGCATGGTCTAACAGAATTGGTAGTTCATATTTAATAGGGTGCAAGGTGGCTCTGATAGTAGGCTCTGATAGTAGGTATCTACGTATAAATAGATATATTTTCATTAGGTAACATGGAAGAGGGTGCAGGGGCAGATTTGTCTGAAAGAAATTCTAGATACATCTGAAGATCTGAAACCTGGGGCTGAGAGTCTGACTGTGTTTCTTATTGAGGTCAGTTTTCACTGGCTGGCTGGTCCCCTTGCCGTGGGGTAAAGTGTTCATGGAGGCTGTTAACTGGGTGAGGAGTGGGAAGTGAGTGTAATTGGAGAGAGATTTGGAACTGAACAGCTTTGGGATCCTGGTCTGTAGTTGGCACACTGGAGTCTCATATTCAGCATGTAGGTGAAATGGCCCTGTGGGTTAGGATTTTGCAGAAGTGGGACTTCCTGTGGCAGGAAGCATGTGGAAGATTCGGGGAGCAGGCATGAGGATGACTGGCCGGCAGACGTGGAGGAGAGCTTGGTGTAGCCATTCCATTAGCCTGGCAGAGAGGAATGAGCTGGGGGCCATGTGCTAAGTCAGAAGAGGGGCTGGCATAGCCTGGAGGAGGAGGGTTACGGATGCAAAGCTTTTTGAAGCGTCATTGAGCACTTCCTCACCACGCTACTCAGGTACTGTAGCTAAAAAGTCTTTTAAAATCTCTTAATGCAGAAATGACATAAGCTAAGTGAGATGCCTGGATGGGCTCACAATAACCCATGACCAAGATTTAGCAGCTGGTTGGTTTTGCCGGTCCTGGCTATGAAGCGGGAGTAGACATCCTCCTTCACAGAGCTGCCACAGAGTTGCTGGCGTGGCGGAGATGACTGGTGGTGTCACTGTACAGTGCTATTTGCAGATACAGGAGCATCACCTGTGAGGTGGACGAAGCACGCCCGATAGCACTGGGAGGAGAGAGCAGGCTCTGGCCCTCGGTGGAGGTGGCGGGCCTTGCTGCTCAGGTTAGAGCACCAGATCTAAAGACCTGGAGACATTTACTCTCACTTTCATTTCATGATCTGAAATGTAGGCGTGTGGTCCTTCCAAAGATCTATCACAGGGCAAAGCATGGTGCTAACTCCTGGTCTTTAGAGCTGTACTGGTTTTTCACTGTGGGCTGTTGTTAGATTTCTGGTTACACCTGTTGCCAGAGTTCTGCTGTGACTCCATTCCTTTCTCTTCTGTGCTATTACTCCATGTAAATAAGAATGGCATCATTAAAGAGGCAATCCTAAATCTACCTGATTGAGAAAAACCCCAAACAGCAGATTATTGAGTTTTTGACACTGTTAGAAATAAATGACATACAATATTCCATAGAGCAGCTGTCAAGGTACAACCATGATTCCAGGTAGGGATATCCTTGCAGACATCCATAGCTACCAGGGACCTGAGGTGACCACAGAGGGTTCCCCATGTGTCTGGCACTGTGGAAATTCTTGGGGAGAAGATAGGGTATAATTTTCTGGCCCCTCAAAGTACTTGGTTCTTCCTAGAAACACAGTAAATTGTCATATGCCCAAATGAATGGTAGGCTCCTAGATTCTGTATGAGTTGTTCTGAAAAGAGACAAGACTCAAATTAATTGAAGTAGTCTAATTGATCAGCACACTGCAGACTAGGTAGCTATCAGGTCGTTGATAATGAATCAGTAATAGCTACAATGCGGAGCATCTTACATACTAAATTTTCTACAGGGATCATGAACTCTTGATGCCGACAGGAGCCAGATAGGTCAACAAAAATTGGGGAAGCAGTCAGGATGGTGGGGATTGTGGCACCTTAAAACATGGCAATCCAAAATGTAAAGCTTAAACGTAACACACTACTTCTGATTTTCAAAGAACATTTGCAAATATGATCCCATTTAATGTTTGTAACATCCCAATGAGACAGGGCCGTTCTCTTCCAAAGGAAAGAACACGTCAAATAAAGTCAAAGGCAGAGGTAGCCTTTGTGTGGCCCTTTGTGTGGCCTGGACTCTTCAGTGCCGATTTCCAGAGCTGTGCCTGGAAACTCCCTAGGAGCCTGGGCCCTCTGGACTGAGCCATTTGGGAAGAAGGTATCATGCTCTCCTAGCATGTCCACCCTCTCCCCAGAGCTGCTGCAATCTTTCTCTGAGCACAGCTCAGGGGAGACAGGCCCTGATCTGTTTGTTTCTACTCTTACCCAGGTTTTCGAAATGGACCCAGGAGGAAAAGGCTGGGAAACACCAGCAACCCTGCATAGGAGTCAGAGAAAGCCATCACCCCTGTCAATACTCAGGTCCTTTTGGACCTAATAATTGGCCCAAAGTGGTGAAATCAGCACTTTTTACAATATCTAATTGGCTGACTTGAAATTTTCTTTTTATCCTTTAATCATTGTTGTCATTTTTCACTGAAAGGAAAAGTAGAAGGAGAGAGAGGTTGAGAGATACAGTTACTTGACCCCAAAGTGAAGAAACCCCTGCACCAGGGCTGGGTTCGCCCGCAGGAGGAATGGAGGTGTCAGTTACAATGAACGTGAGTGGCCTCTCTGGCTCTCAGGACCTCTGGTTACAGCAAATGTGACAGCTTGAATTACCTTCAATTACGGTGAACTACATTTAACTGTGTTAGTGCACGCACACCTTGGTGGGAGCTGGCTTCCTTGACCCTGGGAGAAAAAGACAGGAGGGGAGACTTGAAAATGACAAATACTTAGGATCTGCGTGTGGGCGCAGCACCTTCCAGGCATGCTTGCTGGGCTTTCTGTACTGTTACTGGAGGTTATGTTTGTTTTTGGGTCTGATTCCCCTAAGTGCTTGAGGAAGGAGTAAGAGAAATAACATTTACATATGATAAAACATTCATCTTAAAATGTACAGATTGACAAGCTTGATAAATATATATACCTCTGTAACCACCGCTCCAGGAAAGCTGCAGAATGTTTCCGTCACTCCACAAAGTTCTCTTGTGATGGGTCTAGTCAGCCCCATCCCTAATTCTTGACCCAAGGGAAACACTGGTCTGCTTTTTACTGTTATAGATTGTATTAGGCTTGCCTAGAGTTTCACAGAAATGAAATAGCAGAATGTACTCTTGTGTACTTAGGAAAGATTTGTCCCTTTTATGGCTGAGAGATATTCAATGGTATGGGTGTAGCACAATTTGTTGATTCACTTACTTGCGGTTGGACATTTGGGTCTAAATATTGGAAATGTTTCTTTGGCTGTTACAAATAAATAGCCAGGGTTTGGCTATTACAAACAAAGCTGCTATGAATATTTTAATACAAATCTTTGTGTGGACATATATTTTATTAGTTTTGGAATAATAGCAAAGACTAAAATTGCTCACTTACATGGCGTGGTAGGTGGGGTGTCAGCCCCTGTGATGTTTGCCACCCGCCCCTTTCCTCCCCTTTCCTCCCCTGACAGGGGCAGATGGAGTTAAGGTTGCTAATTAAATGATGTTAAGATAGGGAGATGATCCTGGGTTAAGTGGATGGACTCAGTGTAATCACATGGAGGTATCAAAAAAGGAGGCCAGAAAGCCACTTAGAGTGATAAGGTGGGAGGAGAGGTCAGAGAGATTTAGAGTGAGATGGGCTTGACACACCATTGCTGGCTTCGGACAGGGAAAAAGAGGCCACGAGTCAGGCAATGCAGACAGCTTCTATTGGTTGGCCAAAAAGTCCATATGGGATTTTCTGTAAAAGAAAGAACACGTTTTAAAATTTGCACCAATAACTTTATTGGTTGGGATATTTTGAGTTGTCAGCTATCTCCTGCTATTGGGTTCTAGTGGATGGAGGCCAGGAGTGCTGCTAAATATCTTCCAAAGCATAAGACAGCCCCACAGCAGAGAATTATTTGGCCAAAATGTCAATAGCACCAAGAAACTTCGCAAACCACTTTTGACACATTCAATCAGTCACAGCGCCTTCTCCACACACTGCACAAATCATTCCTTTCATTTCACTTGTGTTTTTACCTTTCTTAAAATAATAGAGCATAATAGACAGAAAATGTATTTTCTTTCACCTTCAATGTTAAAATGGCTGCACGAAAATTCACCAATTTTGGTTTTTGTTTGTTTGTTTTTGTACATGCAGGCTGATATGACAGCTGTCATGATACAATCTAACAAAATTATTTTGAATGTTGAGGAGAACTAAGCTACTATAGCCATTGAATGGAAAAAACTAAACAAACTTTTTGACCAACCCAATAGAAGATGAGAATGATGCCTGCCTGACAGTCAGTGAGGAAAGGGGGATGTCTGTTCTACAGCCATTTATAGCTGAATTCCACCAACAACCTGAATTAACCTAGGAGCATATCCTTCTCCAAAGCCCAATGGATAAGAACCCAGCCTGGCTGACATCCTGATTTTGGCCTCATGGGAACCAGAGTAGAGAAATCACCTAAGCTTATTGGGCTTCTGACCTATTTTAGAAGTGAGATAATAAATCTGTGTTGTTTTCAGCCATGAAATTTATGATAATTTGTTACTGCAGCAATTGAAAAAGAACATATATGCTATATATTTATTTTCATAAGAAACTTCCAAACTGTCTTTCAAATCGGTTGCATAACTTTCCAGTGTCATCAGCAGTATATCTGAGTTCTAGTATCTCCATATTAAAAAGTGTAGAAAAGAGGGAAAGGGAACAAGTAATAGAAGCATAGGAAACACATAGCAAGGTGGTAGATAAAACTGAAAGTAAAATATAAGTGGTCCAAACACTTCAATTGAAAGAGATTGTTGTAGTTGGAGCTGAGAGGCAGTCACCCTATAATGGGCATAGTACATTCCTTCTGCTACTCAGATCCCATATACAGACCTCTCACATTTGAACTCCTGTACAACTACTGCTTCTACCAAACCAGATACAGCTAACTTTGTGACAGGTTAAGTTCTCACCCCTCCTCCAAATGAGGAGACTCATAGTCCCAGGAGTTGTATTGTTCTTTGGCTTCTGTTATTTGCTTCACAAACACAGTCCCATTGATTGTTCTGTTGCCTGAAGACTACATCATACGTACCAAGTTAACTAATTTAACTTTTAACACTTGGATAAATAAAAATGGGAGGGAGAGAGAAGAATAAAATGACTAATGTGTACAAATAAAAATTCACATAACAGGCAAATTAAAAATATGCAACACTGTTGTAATCTTCAATTCTATGATTGGTTGCATGATCACAGTTGTCTTCTATGACTTCCTTTTTCAACAACCCATTCTGTATTTCCTCCACTCTTGAGCCATATCCTTAGCTGGTTGAGATCCTTTATTTGGTGGATTGACTCAAACCTTCCTTCTTGAAAGTATGAGCCTTGTTTCCTGCCCGGTTTGGACTGTTGGAGTTTTCTATTAATCTTTACTATAGGGCATAGAAATGCTAAAGGTGCCCCAGAAAATCACCTGGTTTTCAGACTTAGACTTCTTGCCTCCACTGTATGGAAGCAGCCCATTTTCCCTTTGCTAATCAGAATGAGTTGCTACAGCCAGTCAATTAACTCCCTTCTCCCTGCTTGGTGGTTCAGTGACATCAAGGACCAAAATGTCCATGTGGTAATCTCATGTTCAAATTTAGTGGAACCTTAGTTGTGTATCCTGGTGAAAGGATACACTGACTTAAGATCCCCAAACCAGCAGATTCTAAGTTGCTGAGATAGGACCAAATATTCTGTGAGTTGGGTATTGGATGTCATGGTGAGAGCAGCTACTGTAATCACTTCCATTCCTTTGAATTCTGGATTCATATATCCTCGCTATGGGAGAGACCACACCATATATTTGTTCTTGATTCAAAGTATATGCTGTCTCCTATAAAACAGAACCCCATCCTTTCAGGGTATTCTGTTCCAAATGATGAGGTAACTGTGTCTTCAGGAGACCATTTCACCTTTCAGTTAGGCCAGGCACTTCTGGATCACAGGGCACTGACAGTTCTTGACATTGTACTGGTACCAGGCTTCTTGCAGTTTCTATATTTTTAAAATTATATTTTATTGGTTATGCTATTATAGTTGTCCTTATTTTCCCCCCTTTGCCTCCTTCCACACAGACCCCTACTCCCTCAGGCAGTCCCCCCACCATTGTTCATGCCCATGGGTCATGCATATATGTTCTTCGGCTACTCCACTTCTTATGCTGTGCTTTACATCCCCATGGCTATTCAATAAGTACATATTAGTATTTTTAAATTCCATCACTTTTTCACCCATTCCCCCATACCACCCTCCTCTCTGGCAACCATCAAAATGCTGTATGTATCTATGATTCTTGTTTGCTTAGTTTGTGTTTTAGATTCAGTTGTTGATAATTTGAGGTTTTTTGCTATTTTATCATTCATAGTCTTGATCGTCTTTTTCTTGTTTTTAATTTTTTTCTAGTTTTTCTTTTTTATTTGTTCTTACTCTTTTTTTTCCTTTTTAAAAAAATTTAATTGTTGTTGTATTACATCCATCCCCTTTTTGCTCCCCTCTGTCCCCCTCCCCACCCACCCATTCCCCCCAAAGTCAATCCCACCTGTTGTCCATGTCCATGGTTCCTTTGTACTAGGTTCTTGTCTAAGCTGCTCCCCTTTGATCTTCTTTTTCTTAAATAAGTCCCTTTAATGATTTGGTGATGATGAACTCCTTTAGTTTTTTCTTTTATGGGAATCTCTTTATCTGCCCTGCTATTCTAAATGACAGCTTTGCTGGGTAAAGCAGTCTTGGCTGTAAGTCCCTGCTTTTTATGATTTTGAATGTTTCTTGCTAATTCCTTCTAGCCTGCGTTTCTGTGGGGAAATCAGCTGACAGTCTTATGAGTGCTCCCCTGTAGGTAACTAACTTTTTTCCTCTTGCTGCTTTTAAGAGTCTCTCTTTATCTTTAATCTTTGGCATTTTAATTTTGATGTGTCTTGATGTGGTCCTCTTCCCATCCATCTTGTTTGGGACTCCATGCTTCCTGGACTTGCATGTCTATTTCCTTCACCAAATTAGGGAAGTTTTCTTTCATCATTTTTTCAGATAGATTTCCAACCCCTTGCTCTTTCTGGCACCTCTATGATGCAAATGCTGAACCTCTTAAAGTTGTCCAAAAGGCTGCTTATACTATCCTCATTTTTTTTGGGGGGGAGGGGGTTCTTCTGGTTGTGCTGATTGGTTGTTTTTTGCTTTCTTATGTTCCATATCATTGATTTGATTCTCAACTTTATTCCATTGTTATTTCCCTATAAATAGTTCTTTATTTCAATTAGTGCATTCTTAATTTCTGACTGGATCTTTTTATGCTGTTGAGATCCTCACTAGGAACTTAGGTTCCTTGAGCATTCTTACAATCAGTGCTTTGAACTCTGCATTTGTTAGATTGCTTATCTCCATTCTATTTAGTTTTTTTTTCTGGGGTTTTGATCTTCTTTCATTGGGACATGTGTTTTTGTCTTCTCATTTTGGCAGCTTCCCTGTGTTTGTTTCTATGTATTAAGTAGAGCTGTGTTGACTCTGTGTCTTGATAGTGTGGGCTAATGTATTAGGTGTTCTGTAACATCTCGTGGTACAGCCTCAGGGTACTTGAGGTGTGCCCTTCCTGTGGGCTGAGTACACCTTCTCTTGTAGTTGAGCCTTGATTGCGGTTGACAGGTCAATGGGAGGGATTTACCCAGGTCAGTCAGTTGCAAGGATTGGCTGTGACCATTTACCACCAATCTCCACCGTCTGTGGAGGGTGGAGAATCATCTGTCTTGCAGTTTCTATATTTTCATTACAGCTGTCTTGTTGATTCTCACATTTGCTTATCTAACCTGCTTTCTACCATGACTTCACATGTAATCTTACGTAAATCCTTTTCTCTCCCTCTGGATATTTGAATCTCCATCTAAAGTGTGGGAGGTTTGGCCTTGATCCTTTTAAAATCATTCACTTCTAATCTGTTCTTGCTCCAGTACCTTAAAGAATTGTTGTGAGATCTATAGGGACAGTGTGGGTAAAAGTGAATTGTTAATGCGAGAGGTTGTGCACATAGGGTTGAGGCATGATGCATTGACTCTCATGATCATTATCAGTGCCCAGAGCTTGACTTCCATGTTCTTTGGAGCTGCAGAAAGGGGACTGGCTCTCCAATATCATGGTGCCATGTGTCTGCCTCAAGACTCGAAGGATCAGTACTCATTTCCATGAAAGTGAATTGGTACCTATTGATGTGGATGTGGAAGGGGTAACATTGTGGAGAGAAGGCCAGAACAGTAATGTGGAGGAGTTTGACATTTCCAGTCTGTATCTTCCTGCCTCTCTCCTCATTACCCCTACACAGGCATGTGTGTGCACGCACACACACATGCATGCATATTTTCTCTCTCTTTTTCAAATACATGCAGACTGCTCTGGAGTCAACCAGACTGAATGAAGAGACAGCCATTCCAGTTTTTTCCTCCACTTCCTGGCCCAATGCTGTGCTTGGCAGTTACAGCTGGCCTACGAGGAAATACACTATGCTCTCCCTGTTTTTTTTTTGAGATGAAGACCTATAAATATTCTACTCTATAATTGGCTATCCCATTAGCCATGCAAATAAGTACTGTGCCAGAGCCTATGGGAAACAAGGCAGGAGTTCTGAAACTGAGATGCATGCCAGCTTTGCCTTTCCTTTCCCTTTTTAAAAAATGTGCTTGGGATCTGAAAGAAGGAGGATGTGCTGGGTGGGTTTCCATGGAGGCAGGCACCAGCCTAGGATTTTATGTCTGTCTGGGCAGTTTAGGGTGAAGGGGGTAGGATTAGGTATCACGGGGGAGTTTGGAGGTAGTGTTACTGAATATAGTTGGGACGATTTGACTATCTTGAACATCTATTCCAGCCTCTGGGCCTTTCTTCCATATGACACCTACATCCCCCAGGACAGTTGTCAAGAAAGGCTTGTGTCCTCCTTCTTGCTTATCCAAGTCCTGCCTGTCCCTCAGGGCTAGCACCTACATGATGCTATGAGGACCAACCATACATAATGACTGTTGCTTCACAATATTCCTTGTCTATAACAGAACCAGCCACCTCCCCATCCCTCTGTCCAGTGTTCATGTGCACAAACCTCTCTGTGCATGCTGTCATCTCTCCTGATTCTTCTGAGGCCCCTGAGATCAGTGGCCATGGTGCTAGGGGAGACAGAGGTAGTTCAGTGTTGTGTGTCATACTTGCCACTTGTGTGTAACTTTGCCCTCTAAGCTTCAGTTTCCTCATCTATAAAACACTGAGGATATGCCATGGCTGGTGTGGCTCAGTAGATTGGGTTCGAGCTCGCGAGCCAAAAGGTTGTCAGTTCAATTCCTGGTCAAGGCACTTGTTTGGGTTATAGGCCAGGTCCCTGTTTGGGGGTGTGCAAGAGGCAACCAATCAATGTTTCTTGCTCTCCCTTCTATGCCATCTCTCTAAAAATAAATAAGTAGTCTTTAAAACACTGAGGGTAATATTTCCAGTTACATAGGTTTCAGGTTATGACAGTTGAATGACATATTGCCTGTAAAGTACTTAGCATATGGCAAGTTTGGAGTCAGTGCTCATTAAATGGTAGGTATTATTATTTACAATTGTACGGTTGAGGAAAAGGAAACCTGGGGAGGAGGCAACTTAGTCCAGGGGTCCAGTCGTGGCTACCCAGCGAGAACTAGATGAATCAGTGTTGGCGCTGAGCCCAGGCCATGCTAGACACTGTGCTGAAACAGCGACTGTTACTGAGTGAGGGGTGTAGCTGGAAAGGAGGGATATTTGCATGTGAGGACCCATCGTGTGGGAGAGGTGGATGGAGGCAGGTGTGTGTAGTGGGGAGTGCACTTGACCTGGAGATAGAACAGAAGGAGAGCACCTGCCTGTCATTTTCACAAGGCCAGAGCCAGGCATGTAGCAGGTGCTTGGTCCTTCTCTGGAGAAGAAGGCCCAGGAGTGCTGAGCCACAGCTCTGGCTGTGCCTCTGACCTGGGTAACCCTAACTAGCTCCTGAAGCCTTTGAAGTCACAGGGGTGGCCCTCTGTAGCAGGGGCTGGGCCACTGGGCACTGGCAAGCTCTATGGGCTTTGGTTTTGAGGTCTCCTGTCAGCTGCCTGTCACCCAGCATGGGTCTTGCCTCAGTTGTGCTTTTGGAGAACTGGGTGGAGAGGAGCGAGCATGAAAGGTCTGATGGAGCTGACTGGCAGAGAGGGTGCCAGGTGCCGGCAGTGCTGCCAGGTGTGTTGCTGTCCTCAGATGGCTGGGCTGGCTGGGCTTTGCAGGAACACAGCTTGTAGACAGCCTTGATTTGTGCTGATGCTGAAGGACTTCCCTGGAAGCCAGATTTGCCGCTGTTCCCACTGCCTAGTCAAAGTCGAGAGAGAGAACTGTGACAAGAGACAGCTGTGCTGTCCCTCAGCTGGTCTGAAGCTGGTAGTGTGTGGTTGGCCACAGGATAAAACTTCTGAGCATGGTGTTTGGGGTCCTTGAGGTACTCTGGCCACCTCTGCTTGTCTCATTGTCACCGCTCACTCCTAGTTCTTAGGCCCAAAATTTATGCTGTAGCCACTTCAACTGTTTGTTGGTCTCCAAATACCTGAAACCCCAATTTCTGACATAGGCCACTTATTGTCCCTGCCCCTTGCCTGTGCACACTGTTGCTCTTTGGGCTTCCACCCATCCCTGCTCAGATGTCTTTTGTCATAAGGAATCTCCTTCCTTTCCAGATATAACATATAGTGTCTAGAGTACATGGGTGTCCACCTGTCAGGTAAAATACTATAGTGGTCAAATGTTGGGTTGGCTGATGAAGAGTCAAGTTTCAAATTAGGGCTCTGCCATTCACTAGCCATGTGACCTTGGGTGCATCCCTTCACCTTGTAGATGGGCCTTAATATCATGACTGGAGAAATGGCACTAACAACTCTACAGTCATAGGGTTTTGTGAGATGATGTATCAATATTATAGCAGTTTGCCAGTGGTAACTAGCAAGTCTTCACAAGGTGGCTCCTAATAGCCTCAGCCCTGCAATATTGATTCACCTTCTTCCAGGCAGAAAACAGTGCCTGAGAAGGGTTGCCATTAGCACGGCAGCAGGTCTAGTCAGTGTGCAGGTACTACATGGTGCAACAGATACCCTGCAGTGTGGTTCGCTTTTCCACTGCCTTCCCAACCCATAGCCACTCACAGGTCTTAGTGGGAAGAGGTTGTATCAGATGTTGCATTTGCTCAAGCCTTGTCTCTCTGGCCCTCAGAAATGTCATGTTCAGAATGGGAATTAGTCATGGAAAAATTCTGATTCCTTTCCCCTTTCATTTCTCTGCGAAGATTATAATTTCAGGTTATTCCCTTGAATTAAGTTGACAAACCTTGTGAAACGTTGGTAGCATGCCTGGGACTGGGAGGTGCTGGAAGTGATAACCAGCATTCTTACAGGAACGTGCATTTCCCAGGCAACTTTGCTGGTGCTGACTGTCATGGCCCTCACAGTGCTTGAGTGGCTGAAGGGGGCAGTTATTATTAATAATATCATTTGACAGGGGATTGGGGCTCCCGCCCTTATCTTTCAGTTTTTCTAAGTCAGACATCCTTTCCCTCTGAACTTGGTCTTCTTCCTTGCTCATTGGAGCATCATGGAGGGTCCTTTTCCAGAGCTCACCTAGCCCACAGGCCTAGAGTAGAAAGCTTCCCCTTTGATGTGCCTCTCTCATGGGAAGATGAAGATGTGGCTTCCTGCTAGACATTTATAACCTTGCCACGGTGGATAGGACACACACATCTTTACTAAACAAGTAGCTGTTGAATGTTTGCTTTGTGCCTGGCACTGTGCTAGGAGTTGGTAATATGGTGGCAAGCTGGAAAAAAAAAAAAAAAAAAAAAAAAAGCCTTGTAGGCTCCTAGCTATGGGCACAGGTAGTTTAATTGGGGAAGAGATAAATTATCCAAATAGTTAGTGTTATAAGTGCCATGAAGGAAATTCATGAAAACTTAAAGAGCAGTGCAAGTAGAACACAGTAAAATAAGAAGACACCGGGGCAAATTATGGGACCAGCTTGTATCAGCCCTGGAAATGCCCTGGTCCTGCCTCCCTCTCCTTAAGGCAGAGAAATCTAGGCTGGTGAGTGGGCTTTCCCTGGACGGTGTGTGTGGAGGGTCCTGGAGGAGAGGAATGGGCTCTTTTGAGAAGGATGCTGAGATCTGTAATTCTTTCCACTTGAGCCCAGGTCTGGTCTCTCTTTTAAAAGTACAAGAGCCCTGGCTGGTGGCACAGTGGGCAAGGCACTGGCCTGCGAACCCAAAAGTCACAGTTTCAATTCCCAGCCACGGCACATAACCAGGTTGCGCGCAAGGTCTTCCCTCCAGGTCTATTGCTGGAGGCAGGTAAAAGGCAACCGTACATTGATGTCTCTCTCCCTCTCCGTCTTTCTCCCTTCCCCTCTCTCTGAAAATAATAAATAAAATCTTTTAAAGAAGTATAAGAGAAGCCCCCAAGACAAAATTTGTACCTTTGTGGAGTGCAAACATTTCTCTGAGAACAGCCCCTCCCCCAAAGCATTTGCAATCCTACTTTTGTGTAAGACCTTGGCTGGCATACTACATTTTGGGGATAATTAGATATATCTGGATTTGAACAACACAAAGGACCAGATCAGGGTGGCGAATGAAAGATCCCACTGCTGTATGAGAGATGGTAGGAACTTTAATATCAGGTGAGGCCTGGGCGCAACTGAGAGGGGGTGGGGACAGGGGTGGGCTCTGAGCCGAGGAAGGAGAAACTCCCATCCTGCAAGGGCTAGCCATGCTCTGCCATAGGAGCACAGGCCCCAGAACATCAAGAAAGGAGCAAGAAGGGCACTTCCTAAATGAGGAAGAGGATCTATACAGGTGACCCTTGAAAACACAGGGTTGGGGTGCAGTAGAAAATTCACGTGTTAGTTTTGATCACATCTGGTGGGCCCCAGAACACTTGTGAATACCAAAATCTGTGACTGCTCAGGCCCCTCACATAAAATGTCATTGAACAGTGTATACAGCTGGCCCTCCACATCCATGAATTCTCAACTGCAATGTAAAGTTTCTGTCCTGGTATTAAGCCAGGGGGAGCTCCTCGGAGGTCACCTAAGTGTGTCCAGAGCCACGCCACCCCTTGTTTTTCTAACTCTTGCAGAGCTGAGGTGGGTGGGGTGGGGTGGAGAGGGACAGCAGTGATGAGGCCAAGTGTGTGCCACTCACAGTTGCCATGGGAGAGGAGAGAGATGAAACAAACCAGGGGAATAACACAGCTAAATATACTCCTGTGAAGAAAAGAAAGGACTTGGGCATAAGCAAGATCTCTAAGACAGGGAATGGAAAGCAATAACCATAAAAGGGAAAACTGATAGAACAGACTTCATCAAAATGACAAACTTGTGCTCATCAAAAGGTGCTGTAAAAAACATGAATGAGGAAGCCATCAATTGGAAGAAAATATTGCAGAACACAGAACTGAGGAGGGATATGTATCCGAGGACCTATAAAATATTCATATAGCTCAGTAATATAAAGACAAACAGTTCAGTTTTAAAAATGGACAAAAGGTATAACAAATGTTTCTAATAAAAGATATAAATGGCCAAATGGCCCATGAAGAGATGTTCAATATTACGGTCATCAGACAAGTGCAAGTTAAAGCCATATGGCTTGCTACTACCTACCTGCCAGAGCAACTAAAATAAGAAAAGGCGATAATGGCAAATATTGGTGAGCATGTGGAACAAGCAGGAACTCTCACATGCATTGCTGGGACTGTATGGTGGCACAACTCTTTGGAAAAACTTCAGTTGGTTTTTTTGTATGAGGCCCATGTTATTCCTGGATATTTACCCAAAAGAAATGAAAACTTGCCCACAAAAATATTTCTACACAAAAGATCATAATAGCTTTATTCATAATACAAAAACTCCTAGTAACTTCCTAGGTGTCCATCAATAGGAGAATGCACAAGTCATAGAAAGGAATACTACTCAGCAATAACAAGGCATGAACTACTGATGCATGTAGCATCGTTATGCTGAGTGAAAGAAGCCTCTCATAAAAGAGTAAATAACTGAGTCCATTTGTATAAATGCTTGGACAGGCAAACTAATCTATGGTGGTGAGTCAAAATAGTGGTTGCCTCTAGAGAAGGTGGGGTGGGGACTGGGTGGGAACAGGCTCAGCAGAACTTTCAAGATGATGGCAGTGCTGCGTATCTTGATGGCAGGAGCACACATTTGTCAAAACTCATTAAGTAGCACACCCAAGATTAATGCATTTCTCAAAGTGTAAATTTTACTTTAAAAAGTCTGTAGTCATGCTTAAGGGTTTAGGGATAAATTATACAGACTGTATCTAAAAAGAAAGTGCATTGATAGGTGAATTAAAGGGTGGCTAGATACATGATAAAGCACGCATTGCAAAACCTTAATTGTAGAATGTAGGTAGTGGATATATCAGTAAGATTCTTTCAGCTTTTCTGTGTATTCGAAAATGTTAGTGTTTTGACAAAGATTTAAATAAAAGATGAGCTAGACTATCTTTTTCCTTCTGACAACAGTTATCCACCTATAGTGCAATGGTGGATGTCATGTCCAAGAGCTGAGAAGGCTGTTCATTTTTAACTTTCAGAGCTTTTGACAAAAATATGGTGACATTGTTCAAGTTAGCAATGTCAGGCAAGCCTTTGAGTGGAGAGGGGAAGTTATAAACCACTGTAGATAACCATAGAGTGAGTTGAGGACAGAGATTAGATCAACACTCATTCCTTTTTGTTTTCTTGGAATGAAGTCAGAGCAACATTGTTCTCATTTTTATTTGCAATGAACCTAATTTTTGAACTGAGCTAAGTAATAATAAGCATAGGAAAGGCATACCAGAAGAAAGGCAAGTGCAAGTTCATCCTTGCATAAGAATGAAAACAAAAGAAAGAAAACTTCCACTTCTGGCTGGTCAAGTTCACTCTGCCTTTCTTCTCTGGCCCAATTTCCTTCTGCCTTGCTGAGCCTCTCCCCACCCTCAGATGTATATGGGTGTGTGTGTGTCACCTTTAAGACCCCTCTCCCTGCCAACCCAAGCCCAGCTATAATCACAGTCTGCAAGTTGTGTTCTCATGTTGGCCTCCCATTATATGGTGCTTTACTTAGGAAGGATTCCTACAGAGGCACTCTGCTATATCCCTACGAGCCCTTCATCCATACTAGTTTTATTTCCTTATACAACACAACAGTGCTGGAGCTGTGGCCTTGATATGATCCGTCATTGGAAACAGAATTTCTGTAGGGATAACACATTCCCCAGGTGATAGGCCTGAGACTGGACTTGTCCAGGTGGTGCCAGTGGGATTGCACGGGGCATTATGGACATGGATGCCCTGTTGGAACAGTGAGAAACTCTAAGAAACCCAAAGCATCCTGGTAACGATGAAAATTGTGTTGATAGAACAGGGGTACACTAAAGCTGACCAAATACTTTATATTTTATAAAGAAATGGCGAGGAAAGAGGAGAAAAGAGAGCGTGTCAGTCTGCAGAGGACTCACAGTGGCTGGTGTGTTTTTTCAACTTGTCTGGATCCCTGGCATTCGGCAGAACTTAGATGCTGAGTGCAGAGCACCAAGAGGAAAGACCGTTTCCCTCGTGTCTGGGCCACAATGTCCCGGCATTGAAGGATCTCCAAAGGGCAATGAGGGTAGCTGGGTCCCAGCACTGGTGCTGATGCAGGTGATACAGACCCTAACGGTTGCTCTCTCTGCATTTGGCAGTGCCACCCACTTATAGACGAGTCCTTGGCCCTGTCCCTTCTGTATCTTTATGCTTCCCTCTTGGAGGTTTAGATGTGTGGTCTTGCAGTTTTCCAGCTCCCCTGCGTGTGCTTCTTGTCTCCAGCACTTCTCTTGAAGATGATTGTTTCACCCTCCTTATTGCTCTCAGCTGTGACAGGGCCGTGGGGCCACCAGTCACCCTTCTGGGAAGGTTCGCTGCTCTGGGACGTGGCGTGTTCTCTGCGTCAGCCCTACACTCCCCTCCCTCCTCCAGCACACCTGTCTCTCCAGGTCTGTGTGCCCTTCTTTCTCATACGGTCAGCTTTAGAACTAAATATTTGTTTGCTTATTTGTTCACTAACTAGTAAGTGTCAGGTGTAGACAAAAGGAATTTGCTACAACTACAAATAATTGGCCATCACCCAGATTTCTATGTGACTTTCAAATCTGTTTGAATTTGCCACAAAGTAAGAAAATAAGTCGTATGGTGGGTGACTGGTTCCTGGTGGTGTGTTGTTGGAGGGGTGTGCAGAATTTCAGAACACTTGATTCAGAGAGAACTTGGGGACCCATGGAGTTGCCTGACCTTGCTCTCCCTGCCTTCAAAGCAGGTGGGGAGTCTAGTGAGAAAATTCACAGACTGTCAGAGTAGAGGGAAAGGAAGAGTTTTGTTTCCATTTCTACTTTGGGTTTTTCTGTATTAGTTTAGAAATTGTAAACTGACCTATGAGATGCACAGAATGAGTGGAATTCTGGTGCAGAAGGGTCTGAAGCTTACCGAATTCCTAATTAAAATTGGGGCTCATCAGGGATGTGTTCAAGGGCGGACGCTCCCTGGCTCTGTGCGGTGGGCTTAGGATGGCCATGCCACCTGGTCCCCACTCCTCCGTGGTCAGGGTGAGCAGGAGGCAGGTGGCCAGCTCCCAGAAGGGCCTGCACAGAAGCACTGGTCTGGAAATAGCTTGGAACTATGATGGAGCCTGAGGATTTGGGAACAACCTGGTCCCACAGGAAAGCCCTGATTGTTAAAACCAATCAGAGGAGGGGCAGAGTGGGCAGGTAGGGCAGGTGATAGCGGCAGTCTGCATGGAGGAAGGCAGAAAGGGAGCCTCTGGGGAAAGGCTGAAGGGTGAAATGGAGAGAGAGGAGAGGTTCTTAGGGAAGCCCCCAAGGGAGGAGACCTGTAACCTGACCCAAGGGCTCCCTCCCCGCAGCCTGTTCCTCCAATTTTTTAAGTGAAACATGATCTGTCAAGTCATACTCAAGTGTCATTGTGTAGAGGGATGTTTCAGTGTAGCTACTATCTTGGTTCATGTAATGGATATATTTTGTCTTCTCTCTGAGCCTCAATTTACCCATCCATACTTCATGGAAGGGTCTCAGATTTTCACATGAAGTAGTTTGATGTCTCAGATCACTGCCTCCTGCTGTGGTCTGGGGGCCCTCCCTTCCAACTAGGTTCTGGAAGATGCCACACCTTCCCAGTTGCTACACTTGAGTGTTATAACCTGATTTAGGGGTCTCTCTCCACCACTGCAGGAAGGAAGTAGGCTCCTCCCAACATGACCCTGTCCTCCCCATCACCCTCTGTATTATGTCAGCTCTGATGCCCCATTTTGAGGAAAGGGGGGGAAATTGAGTGAAAGGACATAACTGGGCGTGCCTGAAGGTTCCTTCCTGGTTGGTTTTCCTGCCTCTGTAGCTAAAACGGATCAGGTAACAGACCTTCGCCACCTGACAGGCATCCACATGCAGACCCCAGTGGGGTCTGTATGGACTTTTGTGGAAGGCCATCCTGACCCGGGACATGTGGCTCTGGCTCAGTTGCTCTGATCCTTAATGCATAGCCCATCACTAGGTTAACTGACCTCTCATGGTGACCAGTCCCCATGGGTGAGGTCCCAGCTCAAGCCTAGTGCCCCATGGGGTTTGCTTGGCTCACAGGAAGCCCATGGTGGGTCCTTCCCATGCCAATGAAAGGCATGTGACTTTCCTGCTGCTTTAGTTTTCCTTGTCCTGGAAAGGGGAGTGGCGGTTCAGGCTAGCCAAAGCAGGGAGCCCTTGGGGGATGAGGTGCTAGTTTTCCTTGTGATGAGCATGATGATCTTTATGATTCTCTTGTATCCCTGTCACTTGCACTTAGAGAGGGTGCCTTCTTTAGCTTCTCTCTTCTCCCGGACACTGCCGTCTCCACAAGGCTGACAGCCTGATGCCCCTTTTCCCTTCCTCACGCCTAGAAAGTAGCCTGGCCGGCTGTTGATGGTGGTGGGCTGGCTTAGTAGGCCCTGAGTGGGGAGGTGTCTATTCCTGTTTGTTGGGTACTTAACAAATGGGGTCCCGAGTCCTTGTTTTCAGCAGGGAGCCCTGCTCTCTAATGCCTGGATAACAGGAAGCATCTCACCCAGCTCCTTTCCATACAAAATAAATTCCGTCCTTACCCACACTGCTGTTTCTTCTCTGCACACGTGTACAAGTGTCAAGGACAGACCTCACACCCTTTATTTGGGGCTGTCTTTCTGTGGTTTTGTATGCTGTCTGTGATGTTGTCATTTATCAAAGCCTGAGGATAATTTCTTGTAGAAGAATGGCTATTAAGTCTTATTTAAGGCTATGATAATCTCCCTACACCCCACACCTTAAAGCGCCCACTTGTGCTGCTCTGGGGCTGCTGGTCGCTCACATCCGTGTTGACGGACCAAACTATTATTCTTCCTGACTCAGCTCTGAGGGCGAATGCATGGCGCTTCAAGTATTTTGCAGGAACTGCTACCTCATTTTCACGGTGGCTACGAGTTTTTTAGAGTCTCATAGGAACTTTGGTTAAATATAGAGTAAAAACTAAAAGCTTCTTTGAGAATAGTGGGGAATCTGGGTCCTTCAAGGTCTTTTAAAAAATACTTCCTTATGGCAGTTTCTTCTGTGCCTGTTGTTCTGAATTGTAGTGTGTGTCTCCAAACTAGGCTGAGACCATGGGTGACTGTGCACGTGTGTTTGGAAAGGCCTCAGTGACTGTAATTCTAGTGCTTCTGCATTTTCACAGGAAGCAGTAAGGAGGGATTAGCAGAACCTGTTTTTAGAAATGTGTTTGCAGAGATTTGCTAGTATCCCACACATAGCTATTAAGCAAAAACATTACACCACTCATCTTAGAAAGATCAGGGCTAGATAATCGCTAGCATTTTCTTTTTCTTTTTCTGGCAGAGAAACAAAAGCCAAGAGCAATCTATCTCATGGGCATCAAGGGTCCAGTGCAGGGGCCAGTGAACTTCTTCTCTGAAGAACCAGATAGCGCATATTTTATGTTTTGCAGGCTGTGAAGTTTTTGTCACAGCTACTCAACTCTGCTGTTGCAATGCGAAAGCCTCCATGGACAGTGCATAAACAAATAAGCATACTGTGTTGCAACAAAACTTTAGTTAGAAAAATCGGGCCAGTGAAATGGATTTGGCCTGTGGGCCACGATTTGCCAACTCTGGTCTAGTGAGAAGTACCTTTTTTGAGTTGTCACCAATGGTTGAATCTAGCCCAAGAAGGTAGTGCTGCTTGCCTGCTCATCTTTATGCCAATTCAGGTCTTCTGCTGCTGATCAGGATCTAGGACATGAGGTTAGGTTGGTTTTCAGTATTCTAAGAAAGTGTTAACATCTGCGGAAGTTTATGTAGATTCCTGAGAGAGAAACTTATTCCCCTTCTTCACTCCACCTCAGTGCAGCAGATGCTCAGTAACTGTATCAAAGAATAAAATACAGAAGGAGCCCTGGTTGGTTTGCTCAGTGGGTTGAGCACTGGCCTGTGAACCAAAGGGTCGGTGGTTTGATTCCTGATTAGGGCACATGCCTGGGTTGTGGGCCGGGTTCCCAATTGGGGGCTGTGAGAGGCAACCACACATTGATGTTCCTCTCCCTTTCTCCTTCCCTTCCCCTCTCTCTAAAACGAAATAAATAAAATCTTTAAAATATATATATTTGTGTATGTATATGTGTATGTGTGTATATTTGTGTGTGTGTGTGTGTGTGTGTGTATATATATATAAAGAATTCTTGACAATTTAAAGGAAATCATGGTTTAACCCTTTCAATATGTTCAATATGAGTTTTTGGGACACATATATCCCCTCAGTATTGAAAGAGTTAAGTTGGGATTTAGCAATGGGCATCTGGGTGATTTTCTGGGAAATTTGATAATTTTTTTGGAGTGTCCACCCAGTGACTGCCATCCTCCTCTCCCATGTGTGATGCTGTGCAGGTCTTTCTTGCACAGATGCATTACTTCTCTTGTTTCTCACTCATGCGCACATACATGCGCCTCTCTCGCTTTATCCCCCCTTGTCCCAGCACGTAATATTGCTGCTGCCAACACACATACACACGCATGTGCATGCACACACATACACAAGAGCATTTTTGCCTGCTCTGGCACACTTAAGAAAACAGGTGCTGACAGAGCATTCATCTTCAGAAAGTTTGCCAACATTAAGCCCAAGGACATAGATGGTGGTACTTTGTATTCTACCAGTGCATCACAAGTTGCGATGATATTAATTTAAATGCATATTCACTGCTGACTGACAATACATTAGTACCCTATTATGCAGTTTCTAGAAACAAACTCAGGGTGAGCATTGTCAGGTCCTAGATCTCACGTGGGAGTGGAGAATAAAGGGGACACTGTTTAAGTCTCTCTGGCCTCCTGTTGCATCTGACCTTATAAATTGGTTATTCTAAGAAGTCAGTTATAGGGTGATTAATTTAAAAAGACAGAAACACATGTTAAAGCTTATTTTTACCTGGAATTTATAACTGGCATTTATTTGCCAATCTTTGGAGGTAGACCAGAGGCTGTTTTTGAGTATTATGCATCTACTGGTCATAGTGCCCACTGTTTTTCTTGCATAAATGACATCTGTTTACCTACTGTTTCCAGTTGTGTTTTATTTAAAAATAGAATAAAAAACATGAGATGAAAGCTGAGAGCAGCTCTAAAAGTTTACGGTTTTTTCTTTATCTTTTACTGTCATCTCGCCCATATCCAATTCAACAACAAAACCTTCAGCTACATTCCTTATGCTGGACTTCCAAAGGATTCAGCCCTGTAATAGCAGCTCTTTTTACATTCATATCTCATCATCGCAGCAATACTCAGTTAAGTTAGGTAGTTCCAGCAACAAATCCACCAGATAAAACTTGGGAACAAACAGCCAATTCTTGGTAAGTATTTTGTTCTCAGTTGTTGAGAACAAAAATGTGTAAGTTTTCTAGACATTAACCTTGGAGCCATGTGTTCATTATGGCATGGGCATTAGTTACTATCTTCTACCCAGAAGGAACAAAGGGAGTATCAGTTTGTTTTATGAATTGGTTAAAAGGACAAGGCCTGAATTTCTACCCTTACTTCCCAGTATAATAACAACTATTTATTGTGTGTGTACTATGCTTTGGGCATTTGCATGCTATCTTATTTATTCTTTTGACAACACTTTCAGTGATTAGGAAACCAAGGCCCACAGGATGGAGTGTGTGTGCAAGATTATGGCTGGACCATAAAGGAACTTTGAATCCAAACTGACTCTGAATTCACTGTGCTAACCCGCTTAGTCATCCAGCTAGATGTCCTTTTCCTGGCCTCATGTATGCCTGGTTGTTTAAAAGTGGCAAACTAATGACGTGCAAGCCCTATCAGGAGATGCAGCCACTTGTGTTTCAGAACCCACCTCTCCACCTTTCACTGGCTGTAACGAGGGGAAGTCTTCTCTCATTCCTTTGTCTCTTCCTGTACTCCCATAGGCCTGGGCTGGAAAAAATATATACTAAGACTGGATGTTACAATTGAACTACTTGTTCTGGACTTGGATTTTTTTTTTTAAGTTTGGTATTTGAGCAGAATCACAACTTGTAGAAAGTAGTAATTTTTAGACATTGGAGATCTGATTCATCAACATAATGTTGTAATTAAAGGAAAACCTGTATCTGTTAGCTCTGTTTTAGTCTCTCACTGGGATGTCTTACAAATAATGAATCTAGATATTTTGAAAATAGCAGCAATTTACTTTTAAACTTCCATGGGTTCTTCATGTTCAGATGTTTCCAAGTTCCCCTGACAATATGACTTTGCCTGAACACCAGATTTATAGGGAAGTGACTGCGGAAAGGGAACTATGCTGACATATAAAGGTAGCTTTAAAATAGAGTACAGAAATTAAGCAGCTTGCCAATTCTCCTGGAGGTACATTATGAAGTATAGCGCTCCAGTAGAATGATTTCAGCTGGTCACAGTGTTAATGAATTTTGAATTGAGGCAGTTATGATTAAGCCTGTTGGGTTTTTCAACACTAATCATTATTGAAATGATGATTGATCTTAGTGCTCATGAAACCATTAAAAAGGCATCTGTCTGTGCCTGAATTAACAGGATGGATGTAGTTTTGAGCTTTAACTTAGCCAAACAGGACTTTAATGGTTGTGATTTCAAGCGGCTTATTTACTTATGCTCTTCCCTGTGTTTTTTTGAGCCTACAATACTGCTTTTTTTGGTCATGGAATACGTATGTTGGGGAGGAGGGTGCTTGGCCTGCCCCTTTGGGTCTCAGCATTGTGGCAAGGTCAAGTGAAGCCGAGAATGATTTCTTGACTTTGCGGAACCCTGCCCTGGATTGGGAAGGGGCCCTCCCCCCACCAGAACTTGTTGGAGACCCTTCTGTGGAACATTCACAACCCAGCCACCTTGGTGACAGCAGCCACTGTGTTGAGTGCATTTCCACCTGTTACTGTTAGTCCCTGAGGTTGTGGTTGGTGGTGGTGTCCCGACTGAGAGGACGAGGAAGCTGCTGCTAGAGAATTTCAGTGTCTGATGAGAGGATGAGGGCAGAAGCATGAGTTGCACATGTTTTTCTTATTACAATCTGTGCTTCCTTAAAAGATTGTTTTTTTGGGATATCACTTCATAGAGAAGAAAGCTGAGGGAAGAATTCATCTCATTTAGTGAATTAAGACCCAAAATATGCTTTTAAACAATAGCATTGGGCGCTTTTGAGCCTGCCCAGCAAGAGCCTTTTATCCTAGATGACTGCCCTTCACATAGAGCGCACCTAGGTGAGAGGCACCCCTCTCTCCCTAACAGCTCCTTGTGAATTAGCTGTCCCTTGCTCTGACAGCCCTGTTCCCAGTAAAGAGGTGTTAGTGTCTGGCTGCAGGAGGCCCCATGCCTGCCCATGGATGCAGCTTCTGTGGACCTTCTTGGCCTGCAAGCTCCAGTCTTTGGTGGGGACCCATAACCCTGGACTTCAGATGCCCCCATGCTTATTGCCTTGCTTCTCTCAGACTCACTGGCCCAGTGGGGGCTTCATTTTGTGTCCTGTCTTTGGAATTTTTATGAGCCATTTCCCATGTGGACTCCAGGTGGATCAGGGAAGGTGGGTGGGCTGTGAGGTTGCTCAGGTCTGCTGGGCACACTCCCTCTTTTCCATGTCCAGCTCCCTGGGGTCTGAGGCTGCTTTTCCCACTTCCAGATACTGAGTATGCTGATGCTGCCCTTCCCCTCTGTGGGTTCACTTTCTCCATCTGCTGGAGGACAGCTACTGGGCCTCTGGAGTACATGCCTCGTGTGTGGGTACTCTGGCTCTGAGGTTCAAAACCTTTGCTTTGGTGCTTTTCTCCACCCCATCCTCCCTTCTGCCTTTAGTGACCCACTGCAAGTATATGTCTCCTTCCTTCCCATAGACATGCCCATCTTAGTCTCGCTCACTTTCCTTTCCTCCCTCTCCAGCTGGCCAGAGAGAGTGCTGACTCTCAAGGTGGCCCCACTTGATATCCTAGGACGGGCAGGAACGTGATCCCCAACCCTGGCCTGAGTCTCTGTGTCCTTGCCTGGAGCTCCAGTTCTTCCTCTAGAAATCAACCGCAGGAAGTGGACCTCCATCTCCAACCCTTTCTGAGATGGCTCTTTCTGTTAGGTTTTTGTCTGCACACAGAGCTAAATTCTTTAAGTTCCTTTTAATGTAAGGTGTTTTGTGGACGCATGAGTGGGAGGCAGAGAGTGTGCATGAGTGAGCATGAGAGCAGGAGTGGATATTTATCCACACTGGTGTCCACTGGTGGGCCAAAATGATTGGTTCTTAGGGTAGTGTCTTCCAACTTTTATTTTTTTTCACTTTGGCTACCCATAGTAGATACATTTTACATTACAACTGACAAACATATGTATATTTCATTTAAAACATGAGTTTGATGAAAAAATACTAAATTCTGATATTTTCTCTGCATTCTAATACTTTCCATTCTATTTTATTTAATTTTTCAAAAATTGCTGGATATAAGTCACAAAATTAACTTCGTGTGTATTTCCTTGAAAAAGTCCTCTCTCCCATTACAGTGTAGATTCCACAAAGACTGGCAAATATTATTCTACCTCCTATAATTGATGCTCAGTTCATGTTGTGAAATGATTCTTCTCTCTCTGCAAATCCTTTGGAGAAATACTTTTCTGTGCTGAGAAACAATTTGCTCCAAAGATAAAGTGATTTGTGTCACTGATCTGATTTCCTTCTTTTGCATTAGCTATTAGCAGTCTCAGAGATAATAGTACTAAAAATATGTCTATACAATATACATCTTGGTAATGGTCTTATTCCTGTTCATTTTCTTTTCCTTGTTTATTTTTCTTACCTATTTTTCTAAATATTTAGAGTTTCAGGTGACTTTAATAAAACACAGTCAATGAGAAAAGCTCACACAAATCAGGGCTACCCAAAAATAGAGATTGAAAGCCTCCCTCCCCCATGACCTTGCTCTCACAGGCAGCTGTCCTTACATTTGGGGTCTGCATTGCAGGCTGGCTTGCTAAGAGACCTTTTCAGATGGCAGGGGCAATGTTTTTTTTTTTTTTTAATATATTCACATTACTATAGACTGTTCCTATAGTAAAGTAGCCTTCCCCACCCTTAGTCTAGATCTGCCACCTTCTTCTTTAAAAAAAAAAAAAAAAGAGAGAGATTTTATTAATCATTTTTAGAGAGAAGGGCAGGGATAGAGAAAGAAAGGGAGAGAGACATCAATGTATGGTTGCCTTTCACCTGCCTCCAGCTATGGACCTGGCTGGAGACCTGGCTTGCAACCTGGTTATGTGCCCTGGCTGGAATCGAACCAGCAACCCTTGGGTTTGCAGGCTGGCGCTGATCCACTGAGCCACCAGCCAGGCTGCCACCTTCTTAATAGCCATATAGCATTCCCAAATTTTTATATTCTTTCTGCTTAGAGTTCTTTTTGGAGAAAAGTAGGTACTAAATAAAAAAGTTACTTAAAAAAGAACAGGGGAGATTATTAACTAGCCAGAGCCACCTGGACAAACAGAGCCCCTAGTAACGGCTCTTTTGGAGCCGCCAGGTTTCGCAGAAATGGAGTTGCTTGTGGGATACCTGTGTGGATTCTGGGCTGGGGGTCGGGGCAGAGCCCCTCCTCCAGCCTCTGGGAGGTTGGTGACACAGGAGACAGAGGGTTGACAGGCAGGACAGGATCATTGCAAGTGACCCTGTCTGGCTCAGGGTGGGTCTGCGAAGGCTCAGTGCTCAGTCATTGACTTGTGTATTGATTTCCACTTCAGGGCCACAGTTGCGTGGTGCCTGGGTTTTTCACTTTTACTTTCTAACACTACAATAATGGTGAATTACAAGCATGGAGCTAATGATCTTCTGAGTAAATGCATCAAACACTTCATCACAATTATACACTTCACACTTTATGTATTTTTAAACTTTGATTTATGACTTTATATAGGAATAAGTGATCGATGTTCCTGTGATCTCAGCACATTCACTGGAAACAGGTGACTATGAATTAGGGCTGTTCATCCCCTCCAAGTGGTTTCTATGGTGGTAGTAACGACTGGTGAGTTGAATGCCACCTGCGGCCCAGGGACCCACAGCTGTCCCTTTTTTCTTTTAGCAATGAAGGAAGAGGGGTAGCCCAGGGTCTGGGAGCTGGGCCCTGGTCCATCTCCTGACTGCTCTCTGATAGACCGGAGAGACTGCTGGACAGTTCAGGGAGGTGTAGGAGCAGGTTTGGCGGGGTACCTCTGTCTTGCCACCGGCTCCTCAAGGTGTAGCCAGTGCCAACCCAGCAGGCCCGCTGGAGGTAGGTGCTCATGCTGTGGGCGTGCAGATCCACATGGTGGGCAGCGGCTTAGTGAGGAGTTGGCAGTTGTTCCTGTAGCCCCATGCTGCTTTTGGGTGACGGCCAGTGCTGCGCAGGGCAAGTTCCAAAGACACCACAGTAAAATGAGCCAACATGCTGGGAGCACGCTACATGCAGACCCTGGTTCCTGTGTTGCCTCATTTACAGTCAACAGCAAACCTGAGCTTTTCCTGCCTTTCGTACTCTCATGTTATGATGAAGAAACTGCAGTGAGAAGGGGTCAAGTCATTTGCCCGAGTCCACAGAGCCAGTAAGTGGCCAACCAGAACCTGATCCCAGGCTCTTTGCCTCCCCGTAGGCAGTGAAACCGTCCCTGAGCCTGGGGCTGCACTCTTCCTTGCACAGGGGCAGCCCCAACCGGCAGGGCCTAGCTCTTGTACAGGTAGCAGCTGGGACCTCCAGGGTGCCTCTCAGGTTGCTCAGTGGAGGTTGCTTAGGGGACCCAAGGCCGAGGTTATTGTGGTGTGACAAGCGGAAAAACACAGAAGCCCAGGTGAGATGTGACAGATGTGGAGGTGTGGTTCCCCCAGGGTGGGTGGCATCAGGTCTCTTGAAAGCTGAGGACACTATTCCTGCTGCTGCTCCCATTGACTGCGACAGGAAGTAACTGTTTGTGGCCCCTATAGGTGAATGTAAATAATGATCCCCTCTCTGCCTGTCTTACTCTGTTGCTTGGGGAAGCATCTGAGGTAAGATGCTGGGAAGTGTTTCTTTGCCCAAGTGCTGTGTCCAAGTGTGCAATGGGATGTTAACAGGGGAATGGGGTGAGATTGCATGTATACTTAAGATGTCAGGGAGTTGAACCATATACAGATCTGAAAGGTTTTTCTTTAGCTCTGTTAATGGAAAAAAGGAATGTCTGTTTTCTTGTCAAAATGAAATGTTTGGTTTTAAACTTTCACTTCCTGCCATTTTGAAATGTTTTGCTCATTTCTTCTCAGCCAAGGAGGTAGACCTGTTGGAGCATTTGGCTCAAGTCACGCAAACTAACCAGTGTGATGAAAAGGCTTCTTTTCTGACATGATGGGTGTTGGGCAATTGTCCCATGACCCAGGCCCCAAAGATCACAGGGGGCAGTGGGCTGCTGGGGTTGCACCAGTAGGGCATGCACTCCCGCTGCCATCCACCTTGACCTGGCTGTCATCAGGGTGGAGAGGACCAACACTTCTTAGAAAGGATGTACATCCCTGCAACTCTGACTAGGAGTGGGGGAAGGGGGATTCTGGCCTTCTTACCGTGGTAGAGCTTCTCTCAGGACTCCCTGGCAATCAGACCAGATCTTGGCCCAGGTACTTAGAAATGCAGCCTTGGGATCATGGCTCTGTTTTTCCTTTATTGTGGATGATGCCATATTAGTATTTATGGAGGCCAAGTGCTTCATTCTCTGTTAGTACAGTAACAATCTTCAACTAATACATTACGAGACCTTAGACCTTCCCAACTAGACAAGAGCCTCCGAAAACAGGGCAGTTCCCTGCCCTTCTCTGCTCTCTTCCATGGCCTTGTATATAGTTGGTGTTTGAGTGTTATAGTTTACTTTCATGGTTAAATGCCAAACTTGTGGTCAGCTCTCAGCTCTGGCATGCAAATTGTTTTGCCTTACGGGCCCACTCTGGTCAGTGATGATACCTGACTGTGCACCTCGTGAAGCTGCATTTGGGTGCAGGGGGAGGAGGGCCAGCTGATGACTGGCGACTGATGTTGGCTGCAGGGGTGCCTGAGAAGCAGGGCAGCAGGCATGCAGTAGTCATTTGCCTTTCCTGATAGTGCATCAGGCTTGCAAAGGAGGGGGCAGAGTACTTATGGAGGAAATAAAAATCCCCAGTCATTCCTAAATGGGTGGAACAAGAGTTAGATAGAGGGAAGTACTTTCAGTCATGGAGGAGAGCAGTCACAAACACCAGAGGTTCAAGTGTAACATGTATGTAGGACATTACGGGAACTGATAGACTGGAGCAGAGGCAGACGTGGAGAAGGAAAGGGGAATTGGGTAGGGTACTTGGTGGGGTTTTGGTAGGTAGAACACAGACAAATTGTAGAGGTCCTTGGGAATGCCTGATGGAGGAACTTCGATGTGGTACAATCCTTTGCCTTTTAGGAAGTTTTCCCAAATGCTTAGTTGCTCCATCCCCCATCCTCCTACTGGAGATCTCAGTACCCTGCTTTAACTCTGATTAGTGTCTGCTGTGTCTTGACATTCCTGTGTATGCATCTGCTGGCCCCCTTCAGGACACAGACAATGCCTTAGGCATCTCTGAACCCCCAGTGCTCAGAACTGCACCTAGGATGGAGAAGATACCTGCTGAATGTTGTTGAATTAAAGTGGGGTATTCGAGCTGCCAAGCAAGGTCCAGTGAGGGTGGGCAGTGCCTTAGCATTGAAGCTGGGTGTGGAAGCACATGGCTGCCTCCCGCAGACTAGCCACTACCAAGAAATCTCAGAATGCACGTCCCAGGGGGCAAGATAGGAAGCAAGGCAAACCTGAGGCATTGAGTTTACAGGAGTGCGCAGTTCCCCAGAAACCAGTTGGGATTGAAGACAGTAGCAGATAATGGATAAGATTGAAGGAGGCAATTTAGAAAGTTGAATCTAGGCGAATTCCCAAAGAAAACAGCTTCCAAGGCTCTTGGGTCCTATGGTTAGAGAACCATCCCTAAGCTCGCTTGTGGTGAAAAGCAATCACGGAAGAGTTGAATCTCTTGAGAAATGAGGAACTGCTAAAGATTCTCTTAGGTGCTTCACCTCTCACAGATGCAGAGTGATCCTATAGGCCCCATGTATTCAGCTAGGACTCTTTGTAATTGACCAAAAACCCAAACCCAAACTGGCTTGATTTTATCGGATGTTATAACTGAATAGGTTATAACAAGGTAAAGGAGAATTTTGGCTTCAGGTTTAGCTTGATCCAGTTGCTCATACAAAAACATCAGTCAGAAGCTCATCTCTGAGTTTCTGTCTGTTTGCCACCCTCTTCCCACTTTTTAACTCTGTACCTCATAGCTAAGTCCAGCTAGTAACAGAACTTCTTGTCTAGTTGCTGAAGTGAAAATCCCAGGATTAGCTCTAATGGACCTGGTTGGCATGTACCGGGGTAACATGTCTGTCCCTGAACTGGTAACCTGGGCACAGGCTCATGCCTGTAGCCCCTGGACTGAGAATAGGGGGCAAGAATCATATTAGTCCCCCCACCTAAGCTGCTTGTTTTATTCTCAGAAGCAAAGCAGCAGCGGCCTCTGCTGGGCAGGCGAGCGAGCAGGTCACATCCAGAGAGCGTCCTGCTGACCTCCTCTGCCCGTGACCTGAGGCGGCCCCCTTCCCCCAGGCCAGGTGGCTTTGCAGCTGGTCTCCTTAGAGGGGTCAGCCAGGCCATCTTGCTGGCCTCTATTTGTCATCTCGGTACCTTCTGGATGGCATCCTGGGCAGTGGCCCTCCCTGTCTGTGTCATCACAGGGTCACTGAACTGTCATGGGGTTTTAGGAGAAATGTCCTCAGAGGGGGAGTTTCCAGATCCTTCTCTCAGAGCTCCCTTCCCCGGGGCTGGGAGAACCGAATCGACTTGTCCGGTTCCGGGCAGCCTTTGAAATGTTCACACAGTACAGCTCTTTTCCACCTTGCACTTCACCTGATTGTCACTGTAATGTGGGTGAGTAGGGTGATTACCCTTGTTTTATAGACAAAGGCCCTGAGAGGCAGGAGGGGTAACCCAGGGTGACCCAGCTATACAGACTACAGAATTGGACTTAAGACACAAATATCATTTAAAACTTGCACTTTTAAACCACAGGTGAAGAAAAACAAAGGCAAGCTGACGACTCTAGCCAGTTTTTTCACGTAACTGTGCCATTAAACTACTCATTGGAGGCCCACTAAGTACATCCTTCATTAACACCTGTGGAGAGAAAAAGACTCTCTGCTTACATCTTAGCTCTAAGCTGAGACCCATCTGCCTGTCACCCCTGGCCCCCAACCCGGGTTTTATTAGAGATTGAATTGCTTGTTAAAACCTACGATAGCAGCTCTATGGTTCCCATGGTCACCTCCATGCAAAGTGCTCTCAGCAAGCCAGGCCTGTGTGTCCTGGCCACTTTCGGCGACCCAGCCACTTGACAAAACTGCTGCTGCTCTTGGTTGGCTCTCTTCCTGGGGTGGCTGGCCTCACAAAATGTCCCGCTGATGTGTGTGTCAGGGCTTTGCTCACCAGGTCAGAGTGAATGCTAGTTTTACAGTGGAAGAGCTCACCTGATGCACTCTGCTCATTTTACAGGTAAGAGACGAAGGCCCAGGCCCATAACCTGGCTCACGAGGCCCTTTGTGGCCTCCCTTGAGCTGTTCACTCAGCCTTGGCCCATCCCTTCCCACCTGCCCCTCTCCTTGTTCCCACCTCTCTGGCTGTTCCTTGCCTTTGACTGATTTGCTTTTGTGTGTGCGCCTCACTCTGACTGAATGCAGCTTCCCACCATTGTGAGGATGGTGTAGCTGAGAGTCTTTTCCATGATACCTACGCACGGTTTCTTAGAATAGGGCAAAGCCATGGAGCCCTTGTAATCATTGCTATGAACCGAATGTTTGCATGCCCCCACATTTATATGTTGAAGCCCCACCCCTGACATAATGGCATTTAGGGATGGGGCCTTCCAGAAATATTGAGGGTGGGACCCTCATGATGGGATTAATGTCTTTCTAAGATGAGGAAGCGATCTCTGTCTCCTGATCTTGGATTTCCCAGCCTCCAGAACTGGGGGAAATTAGTCTCTGTTGTTTAAGCCACCCAGGGGATGGTATTTAGGTATGGCAACCTGCGTGGCCTAAAAGAATTATGGAACTTCTTAGGAAGAGACACAGTAATGTTTGGATGAAACCTCACATTTTGCCCCTTTATTCATTTATAAATATTGAGTAGCTATTTTTTAAAGAAAGGCCTTGAGTATACAATGATGCATGAAATAGAAATAGCCTCTGATCTTAGAGAAGTTATCACTCACTGGGGCAATCAAATATAAAAGATAATTTTTCAAGGATGTAAAATTTGCAGATAAGGCTATGAAGAAGTGTAATGTGTTTTGACAGCCTTTAACAGCAGGTCCTAATTTTGTCTGGGAGGTCAGCAACGGTTTTTCTGAGAAATAGTCATTTAAGCTGAGTCTTGAAGGAAAGGTAGAACTTGATGAAAAAGCAGGATAGGGAAACCACTCCATAACAAATCAGTGGCTGAGTCGGGGCTGGCAGGACACAGTTGTTACATATGGCCCCAAGCCCGGTGGTCGTTCCCCTCGACAGTGCTGGCCTTGCTTTAGCCCCACGTTGGACCTGTATGTGCACTCTGGAGCGGGCTGGTTCCAGACATGGGGTAGCACACTGTGTGAATGAAGCAGTGGGCCAAGGCATGGAGGAGGGGCAGCATCAGCATGTGTGGGAAGAAGAGGTTGGCCTGAGACTTGTAGTGGAGGTTCTCTCAGGAGAGAGGTGAGTGAGCTGGAAGAGGAAGCTACAGAAGAGGGGAAGCAGGAGAACCGTACCCAGAGGCTCAGGTTGGGATTTCAAGGGACAGTCAAGTGAGAAGTTGAAATCAGCTATTATCTCAGCAGTCTGACCATTTATTTCAGGCATCTTCTAGGAAGGATTTATGGTAATTTAGAAAGATGCCTACTGTACTTGTTTTGCTTTCTGATACTCATATCACAAACCCTCATTTTTTTTTTATAGCTCCCCTTTATGTCTAGCTTTGTTGCTTTATCCATTTTTCATTTCTATTTGCTCTTAGCACCTATGAGTACTTTAGGTATGTCCAATACAGTGCTAGGTGCCAGAGTTACAAAGACAATGAGCTGGGAACCCAGGACTGTGACACTGGATGTGTGGTGGGGAGGGGGCAACTGCTACCAGGGTTTAAGCCAGGAGAGCCTTTCTGAAGACTAGGGCCCTGTAGGTGGATGCATAGAGCAAAGAGGTGAGTCTTACCTGCCTCATCAAGCCTTTACCTTTTGACAGCAGGTTGGGAGCTCTGTGAGAGATCAGGCTCTCTGAGGGGGACTCAGGTGCTCAGGGATGGTTGGCTGGATGTTTGTACCACAGCAAAAGGATCCCTGAGAATAGGAAAGCTGGCAACCAAGTACAGGGATCAAGCAAGCACCCGTGCAGCCAAGTTGAGGATCCTGGCCCCTGCCACCCCCTGCTAGTTGCAATTTCTGTTTCTTGAGGTTCTGTATAAAGGTAACTGGTTTAGAGATTGTTAGGTGAAGTCAGGTTTCAGAATTAAATCTGGAGCCTTTATTTCTCTGGTGGCTTGAAGTCTCATGAAGAACTTGCATTCATGTAGCATGATCTTTGATTTAAGAGGAATTGGTGGGAGTCAGGTTCCAGTCAAGATGGCATCATAGGTAAACACAGCTCACCTCCTCACACAAGCACATCAAAATTACAACTAAAATATGGAATAGCCATTACTCAGAACCATCAGAAACCAAATTGAATGGAAGTCTGACAACTATAAAATAAAAGAAACCACATCCATCCAGACTGGTAGGAGGGGCAGAGATGCAGAATGGGCTGATCCCTTATCCACATGGGGTGGATGAAAATTGGAAGGGATATCTCCAGAGTGAGGAGACCCAGCCCAGGGTTCCAATGCTAGGAAGTTAAGTCCCCACAACTTCTGGCTGCAAAAATCAGCAGGAATTGAGTTAGTGAAAGAAACTGCTCTTTTCCAAGAAGTACCCCTTAAAGGACCCACACATGGATTCACCTACTCAGACTCACTCCCTCTGAGCTCCAACATAGGGGTAGAAGCTTGAAAGGTACCAGTGGCAAATATGAAGGAAGTGAAGTGTCTGACATCAAGGCGGGAGCTGGCGACAGCTTTCTTTTGGATAGAAAGGCAGACAGAGGCCATTGTCCCTTTTCCAAACCTTCCCCCAGCAGAGCCAGCAGGTGGGTGCTGTATCTGAGACTCTATCAACCAGGCTAACACTGTTTGTCCTGCCCTGGAGATCCCCTGCAACTCTGTCTCACCCAACTTACGGTCTTACCCAAACTGTTAACTGTGATTTTTCCATATGAATGGCTGGTTTTGGTTCATGTTTTACAACTTTCTAAATTTTCTCAAAAAATCAACAGCCAGCCTCAGCCCCAACCCCCCTACTTCTTGCTATGTGACCCCAGACCCAGCACTAGCATCAGCCAGCCTAGATTCACAGTGTGGTTTTGCTGGGAATCTCCAAGTCCAGCACAAGTAGCAGCCATCTCAGATTGCTTTATAGCTCAGGCAGGGTGCCTTGGGCAGAACACAGGTGGGGACTGACCTTGACGTATATCACCTGGGAAACCCCAGAGCCTTCACACCCAGTGGACAGCTACAGACAACATTGGAGCACCACCACCTTCACAGAGGGCAGAGATTACTGTCCAGTGGTCACAGCCAGTCCTTGCAACTGACGAGGGGTAAATCCCACCCATTGACCTGCCAACAGCAATCAAGGTATCAACTACAAGAGGAGGGTGTATGTACTCAATCCACATAAAGGGCACTCCTCAAATACCTAGCTTGGATGATAGGGGAGGAGGCTGTGCCACTGGACCCTATCAGACATCTACATTAGGCCATGCTGCCAAGACAGGGTGTCATTGTAGCTCTACTTAATACATAGAAACAAAGGCTGCTAAAATGAGACAAAGAAACATGGTCCAAATGAAAGAACAGATCAAAACTCTAGAAAGAGAGCTAAATGAAATGGAGATAAGCAATCTATCAGATGGAGAATTCAAAACATTGCTTACAAGGATGTTCAAGGAACTCATTGGGTATTTTGACAGCATAAAAAACACCACCACCAAAAATACCAGGCAGAAATGAAGGTTCCATTAAGCAAAATAAAGAAAAATCTACAGGGAACCAATAATGGGGGAGATGACAAGATTTGGAATATAAGGAAGAAAAAAGCATTTGATCAAAACAGGAAGAAGACAAAAATTTAAAAATGAGGATAGGCTAAGGAGCCTCTTGGACATTTTCAAATGTACCAATATCTGAATCATAGTGGTGCCAGAAGAAGAGAAAGAGCAAGAAATTGAAAACTTTTTGGAAAAAATGAAAGGAAACTTCTCCAATATGGTAAAGGAAATAGACATTCAAATCCAGGAAGTATAGAGCCCCAAACAAGATGAATCCAAAGAGGATCACACCAAGGCACATCATAATTAAAATACCAAAGGATAAAGATAAAAAGAGAATCTTAAAAGCAGAAAGAGAAAAGTAGTTACCTACAAAGGAGTTGCCAGCTGTCAGCTGATTTCTTGAAGGAAACTTTGCAGGCTAGAAATGACTGGCGAGAAATACTCAGTCATGAAAAGCAGGGACCTACAGCTAAGATTGCTCTACCCAGCAAAGCTATCATTTAGAATCAAAGGGCAGATAAAGAGTTTCCGAGATAAGAAAAATCTAAAGGAGTTCATCATCACTGAACCATTATTATATGAAATGTTAAAAGGACTTAAGAAAAAGATCAAAACTGCACAATGGCAAAAAATACAAATCTATCAACAATTGAATCTAAAAAACACAAACTAAGCAAACAGCATGGATACAGAGAGCATTTTAATGGTTGCCACATGGGAGGAGGGGTAGGGGAATGGGTGAAGAGGTGAGGGGATTAAGAAGTCCTAATAGGTAATTACTATAGCCATGGGGATATAAAGTACAGTATAGAAATGGAGTAACCAAAGAACTTACTTGCATCGTCTATGGACATGAACAATGGTGGGGGGATGGCCTGAGGGAATGGGTGGTGCTGGGTATGGAGGGGCAAAGGGGGAAGAATCAGGACAACTGTAATAGCATAATCACTAAAATATAATTTAAAAAATAAAAAATTAAAAATGAGGAAAAATTTTAGAAGGTTTTATTTTTAGAAAGAGGGGAAGGGAGGGAAAAGAGAGGAAGAGAAACAGATTGGTTGAACCCACAACCCAGTCAGTTACCCTGACCAGGAATCAAATCCGTGAGTTTTTGCTTTGTGGGACAACATCCCATCAACTGAACCACACCACCCTGGATGGAATTAGTGTCTTCTGAAAAAGAGCTTTGACTGTCCCTGCCCACCCAGGATCCCTTGTCAGGGAGAGGAATCCCTGCTGGTCCCTGGTGAGAGCCACAGGCTCATGACTCTGCCTGGCCAATGCAGGGTGATTGTCAGGCGGGAATTATTTACTCTTTGTTTAGCTGGGGGTGGAGCTTAGGGGGCCGCCCTGCCCAGGGGACACCTCATTTCCTGCCCAGCTCATGCAGCCCCATTCCTTCATTCTTGATTCCATTTCCTTCTCTGTCCTCTCCTCCATCCTGGCCACAGACCCCGCATTCTCCGTGAGGCCTCTCACAGGCTCTTTCAGCTCGGTGCCTATTCCCACTTCGCCCAGTTAGGAACTGACTTTCTCCGTGGTGTCCTTTTCAAATGGCTAACTCAACATGCTTTCCTCAAATGAGCAATTTTTTTTTCTGTGCAGTAAGTCATTACCTCCCCTCCCCATGATTGTTGTTTAGCAAGATTTCTTTTTACACTACATTTGCTTAATATGGAGGTGTATTTGTTTTATAAGATTCCTTTTTAAAAAAAGGGTTGAGGACCAGGATAGCATTGGCTTCTAGGCAAACTGGTCTGTCACGCTTTCCAGGCTGATTGTTTCTTTGGCCTTATGGTAGAACCTCTGTAATAAAGAGGCACATTAAAGCAAGGCTGTATTTTTAAAATCAATTCCATCAAGGAAAGCACTGAAGATTTTGGAAAGAGAAACCAAATTTTTTGAAAAGGAGAGAGAAGAGGACAAGAGAAGGGAATAAAAGAACCCTGAACAAATCTGTTATACTAATAGCCCCTGTATTATTGTGGCAAAATTACGTATAAATAAAAGCCAAAGAGGAAAAACAAGGTGTGTTTGGTAGGTGTACTCTCTGTTCTTTGTCTTGTTTTTCTGCTCTAAAGTATAGCTCTGTGTTGACATAGTGATGTAACTGCCATGAATATTGATGGTAGCACCACCACCCCCCTGCCCCAATTTGGCCTAGTAAATAAAACGGAAAGGATGAAAAGAGAAGTGGAATTATAAAATCATTGTGCTGTTTTCAGCTTATCTTGCTCCCTTAGAACTCTAAGTCTCCAGAACATATTGACAATCTACATTTGGTGATCAGGGTCTACTTTCAGTACAGTGGAATGGCATTTTCAGGGATTTTTGCCTCTGGTTAAAGCAACAATATTGCCCTTCCTTTTAGCTCTCAAAGTTAATGTTACTGCCCCACTGAAGCCCTCCTGGATCGCTCCTCCCTGCCTAATAGCAAAGTGAGCCCCTGTTCCACAGAACACACACAGTGATGTGAATGCATGTCTGGTGGCAGCACCCCACTCAGGAATATGGCTGTGAGCAGGAAGAGGAGCCCTTGCTCGTGTGAGGTTGCAGGGGATATGGAGAGTAAATGGAGGTCCATGGGCTGTGGAAACGGAGCACGCTGCAACCTGCTCACCGCAGTGTGGGCTGGGAGAGGGCGAAGTCATGGTCAAGGAAGGTCTTCACAGCCTGGCAGAGGGGTTGGGGTGCCCTGGATGAGCCAGCCTCGGGGCAGGACCTGTGTGTTGGGAGGTCTGGAGGAAGCGTGGGTGTGGAGATTACAAAGGAGCTAGGCTCGAAAGTCTTTTCTGAATTGAAGTGCATCATACAATGTTATGTTTCAGATGTACAACATAGTGATTTGACATTTATATAGTTTATGATATGATCACCAGTGTGAGTCTAGTAACCATCTGTCCCTGTGCAGTTACTATGTTATTATTGACTACTCCCTCTGCTATATGTTACAGCCCTGTGGCTCATTGATGTTATCACTGAAAGCTTGTACATCTTACTCCCCTTCACCTTTTCGACCCATCCCTACCTCATTCCCCCCTCTCCTCTGCCAACCATCAGTTTGTTTTCTGTTTCTATGAGCCTGTTTTGTTTTTTTAAGATTCCACATGTAAGCGAAATCATATGACGCTTGTCTTTCTCTGTCTGATTTATGTCACTCTCTAGGTTCATTTGTTTTTGCAAATGGCAAGATTTTATTCTGTTTTTATTGCTGAATAATAAATAGTCCACTATATATATGTATACCATGTCTTCTTTATCCATTTCTCTATTTTGGCTATTGGAAAACAATGCAGTGAATATAGGGGTGTAAATCAAGGTAGGCTTTTAAACTTGAAAACATGGATTCTGGCTAACTCACAGAATGAAAGAATTTTGTTAGACTGCTATGATGGTGTGCTGAGTGAGGACCAAAGGGCACTCTGAAGGGCAGATGAGGAGTAACAGGGACCCAGGAGCAAGGAACTGATGAACTGGCTTTCTGACATGACCTGTGGGGAGTCAAGAATGGGGTAAAGGCTGGCCCCTGACCAGTGGTTGAACAATTGGTGAAGAGGAAGGATGCTATCACAGGACCTGTGGAGGGTCAGCTGGGGGCTGGAACTGGATGCCAACAGTGGACTGGCATTCTAGTGGTACATGGCCAGAGCCCAGGGTGGTTTAGGCAAAGTAGCAGTCACGTATAACAAAGAAAAATCCTTGCAGGGGAAAAGTAGATTCACCATTTGTCTTTATCAGAGGCCTAAAGATGCAGACTTGCACTTTGTTACTTACCTCTCTGGGGACTTGATCTGTGTGTATTTTAGAAGCCTGCACCCTCCCCCACCAGAGTAAGCCTTTCGAAGATGGGGGCCCAAGTGGAGACATTTTTCTGATCCTGGCTCCTGATGTGGGCCCATCATGCAGAAGAGGTGCTCACTAGATGCCTCTTGGGATAAGGTTACATGAGCCCTTGCACTAGGCACCTTAGTTAGGCATTCCATGACTTCCACTTTCCTAACATTGGTAACCTTCCTCAGGTCCCACAGAGTAGAATTAATATCAGTAAAGAGCTGTATGGACCATATGGAAGTGTTGAATTACAGATGACTTTTCATTTAGTTATCATCGGGTTGGCCAACAGTTTGGTTTTTCTGTAAGGCGATGCCAGTAGCGCTTAGTTGTTTTTCATTTGAAACAATTTTGTTAGATTGTATTGTGACAGCCGTCATATCAGTATACATTAAAAAAAAAAAAAATCAAAACTGGTGAATTTTTGTGGCACCATTTAAGTATTGAAGATGGAAAAAAATGTGCAACATTTTTTTTTTGGCATATAATTATTATTTCAAGAAAAGTAAAAATGTAGGTAAAATGCAGAAAGAAGGTCTGTGCAGTGTGTGGAAAAGGTACTGTGACTGAAAGTGGCTGTGAAGTTTCACGCTGGAGGTTTCCTTGCTGGGCGATGCTCCACAGTCGAGCAGATGACTTTGATAGTGATGAAATTGAGACCTTAATTGAGAACGATCGGTGTTCTACCGTATGGGGGATAGCCAGCATACTCAAAATATCCAAGTCAATAAAGTTATTGGTGAAAATGAAAAATGTGTCTTCTATGGAAAAATACTAAACAGAGGTTATAGCTGATCCAATACTTAAGTAGCTTCTTACTGGGGAATGAATGCCTCTTATAAAATTAATTAAACATATCCCAGTTGGTTCATATTTTCATTAAAACTGGAGCTGTTTAAAGAAAATCTTTATAAAAGAGGAAGGAAAGTTTTTTAGAATTATGACTGTGTCTTCTATACTCATGGGGTTGCAGGAGTTGGAACTGGGAAGGTTCTAAGAGTCACACGGCCCAAAGGCAGCATCCTGCAGGTCTGTGGCAGTCACGTGGGTGTGACCGCTGGGGATGTTAAGAGAGAAGGTTGAACCTGGCCAGCCCGGACATGTGTGGTGACCACTCAGCACTATCACCAAAGAGAAGCGTCATGCCAGTAAGCAGGCAGTGGGCTTTCCATCCTCAGTTCACCCTCTTTGCTGTGCAGATGAGGGAACTTAGGTCCAGAGGAGGGGAGAGGGTTGGCCAGGGTCACCTTGTTGCTCAGTGATAAAGTTGACTGTGACTTAGAAGTCAGACGTGAGCTCAAGAACAAAAGAGGGTCAAAGCAAACTCCTCCTCCTCTCTTCTGGAGGACATTCTGTTCAAAGCTGCCATTGGGATCTTTGTTGCACCCATGTGCTTTTCTGTGCCTGATTTGACAACCTCAGGAGGGAAATGTGCTGTGTTTTGCAAATCTGTGCAAATAACAAACATGCCCGTTATGTCCTAGGCAGGCTCATTGCACATGCATCAGGGCAGGTGGTAAAATGCAGTCATGCAGCCCTCAATGAAAAGTGTCTTTCACTTAGTTGCTGATGAGAGATTCAGTGTTAGAATTCAAATGCCTTCCTGGCCCAGGTGCAGTATTAATTGTTTCATTTCTCATAGTGAAATTTTGCTTAGAGAAAAATGCTTGGATATAAGTTATTCTAATACCTACTTAAAAAAGATTTCCTTCTTCTTCTGACCCCCTTCTTTTGTTTCTCTTCACAGGAAAAAGTAGAATATGCCTTCCTGATTATTTTTACAGTCGAGACATTTTTGAAGATTATAGCATATGGATTATTGCTGCATCCTAATGCTTATGTTAGGAATGGATGGAATTTACTGGATTTTGTTATAGTAATAGTAGGGTAAGTCCTTTTTATTTTTGGGAAATGTTTGTTTGGAAAATGGGAGGTGAGGAATAATGGAAAAAGTGTTTTTTGATGAAATGTGATTACTTCTCTACGCCAGTGATTGCAGCCAGAACCTGGCAAGAGTTCTTTGAAGGCTGGAGATGCTAATGTTAATCTCTGGGTGGAACTGGTTTGAAATTCTCTCATGGTTTTTACTCTCATTTTCAGTAATGGTTGTAGAAGGGAGTCTAAGCTCCTAATGTGAGTGTGTTCATCTTCTAAAGCCTTTGGTTTCCCAAAAAAAGTGAGCCTTGCTGGTGATTTGAGTTAAATGTGTAGAGCTCTTATATTTAGCACCCTATTAAGTTAAAAAAACCCCAAAACAGTAAAAAAGTAATAAATTCTTATAGCAGTGAGATACTCTGCTATTTAACATCCCTTGAGCAAAGCTATTAATTCTTTCTGCTGACTTGTGGGGAAAAAACTTTGGCATGCTGCTATCTCATTTTAAATAACAAAACAAGTGTCTGAATAATATCAGGTATCTGGCATGAAATGAAATAAGCCAGAAAATGCAGAGAAACAGGCATTATGCTGAAATCCTGTCACAGGAAGAAGACACCAACAGTTTTAGTTTAAGGAGAATGTTAAAATGAAAAATAGCGGCCTATGTTGTCCTGGTCCATCCACACCTGGAAATGTTGCCAGCAAGAGGAAAATGAATCAGTGTCACAGGAATGCTGGGCCTTTGGGCCAGATACCCACATAGGAAAACACAATAATCCCATTGCTGGGCCTTAGTTACCCAGCTATAAAGTGAGTTGCTCCTAAAATTACATTTGGTGCTGTAGAGAGAGGTTGTTAAATGGCCTCTTTGGTTTAATTTCCATGATTTTGTTCAGCTACCTTTTATAGTTGAGCAAGGTAATTTTCCTTTTGGTTTATTCTTTTCGAGCGAATCCTTCAGCTTCTTGTGGAAGATTAATCTAGCTGGATATTGGGAGAGGAGGGCGAATTTTTAAGCCTGTCATTTTATCTAGAAGGTTAAAATGGGATCCAAAATGGTAACCTAGTGGGATGATTAGACTTATGGGGGGAAAAGTTAGGTTTGCATAAGCCACCATAGTACATTGGCATCTAAAGTATTATACCAAAGGCAATGCAACTAAAATGAACAGGTTGTAGATATGTGCCCTACCTCCCTATATATAGTGAACCCTAACAGGAATGGGTAGAGGAGCCTTGAGGTCTCTTAATTCTGGAAAAGTCTTGCTGTGCCTCTCCTGACCCTGGAATTTCTGTTCAGCTAGGGGATGGAAATCCTTAGCTTAATTTGTTTTGTCCCTGTCCTACAGTCTACCTTGGCTTTCTACCTGGAGATGTTGTTCAGACTGTGGTATAGAACAGAGAGAGAACCAAGCATAGTGTGGTGGTCTTCTTATGTTGAGGCAGAAACAAGAGTTCAGGGAGGCTGAGGTGGCTTAAATTTGAGAGGCATAGTATAGAAGAGGAGGGAGCTCTTCGGAGAAGGAGGCTCTATAAATGTGCTTTGGGGTCCTCCTGAGTGTTGGCTGAAGAATAAGCTACAATTACATGAGGTGAGATTCTGTGAGGCCAGATAAAGAACACTATTGAGGAACACTAACTACAGTGGAAAGATTCCATTGACTACTCTGGAATGTCAGTAGAGATTCCAGAGGGATGTTAGTATTAGGGATACTAGTATTGGGGAAGAACTAGCTGGAGGGCAGGTGTTGGTGAACTGTGGCCAACAGGCCAAATCCAACCTGTCACCAATTGTTCTAAATAAAATTTGATGGTAACACAGTCACATATTTGTTTACAGAGTTGAATTCAGTAGTTTAGGTCCACAAAGCATAAAATACAGGGTGGGGCAAAAACTGGTTTACGGTTGCGAGTAGGTGGAACACAGAATTTATTCTTGTATTATTATTTGTTTATTATTGTATTATTTTTCATACAAACAGTTGTAAATTGACTTTTCCCTCATCCTATATTTACTCTTTGGCCCTTTATTCAATGAATTCACCAACCTCTGCTCTGGAGTAAAACCCACCCTAAATCCTTACTTAACAGTGTTTGGAAGGGAGCCTTAAAATGGGGAAACTGATAAGCAAGTAACTTAACTGCCTGACAAAACAAAACTCCACACTTTTTAAAGGAAGACAATAAAAACCAGATATTCAACGACGTGTCCAGCGTCTAGTCAACCATCGCCAGACATTTGAAGAAATGTGACCCATAACAAGGAGGAATTCTGTCAATAGAAACAGACCTAGGAATGACAGAGATGATGGAATTAGTAGAGAATTATTTTACAGAACTTACAAACAGCTATTATAAATATGTTTATGGATTTAAAGGAATATACGATTACAATGATGAAAAATGGGACAAAATTCAAGAGCTGACAAACATGTGAAATGAAAATTCTCTGGATTGGCTTAACAGCAGATTAGATACAATAGAAGAAAGTCAAAGAAATTGAAGTAACACAAAGACTAATGGTGGATAACAAAAATGAAAACCACCATGGTGACCCATGGCACAATATCAGGTGCTCTAATATACATATATATTTGAGATCCCAGAAGAGAGGAGATAGAGGGGAGACAGCAAAACATACTTGAAGAGATTACTCCAGATTTTTAAAATGTGATGAAAAATATAAACTTAAACATTTAAGAAGCTCAGTAAGGCCCAAGCAAAATAAGCATGAAGAAAACTACATCAAAGCACATTATAATCATAATTAAATTGCTTAAAACGAAAGATAAAGAGAAAACTTTAAAAGCAGAGAAAATGTTAGATTTTTTGTCAGCAACTATGCAAGCTGGAAGACATGAGAGAGACATTTTTAAAGTACTAGGGAACCTAGAATTCTTATTCAGTAAAGACATCTTTGAAAATTGAAGTAAAAAGAAAAAGTTTTTTAGACAAAACGAAGTTGAGAATTCATCACCAATAGATCTGAATCTCTGCAAATGTAAAAGGAATTTCTTCACACTGAAGGAAAATGATACCAGATAAAAATGTGGATCTACACAAAAGGAATAAAGAATGCCAGGAAGGGTAAATATGTGGGTAAATGTTAAAACTTTTTCTCATTTTAAAGCCTCTTTAAAAATTGATTAAATAATGTATTACGCGGTGTGTAGCTTCTATAAAAGTAAAACACATGACTGCAATAGTACAAAGGGCTGGAACGAGGAAAAAGAGCCATATACTACCACATTGTGCTTGTATGGTAGGTGGAGTGACAAAATATTATTTGAAGGTAGACTGTGATAAGTTATAGATGTATATCTTAAAGCCTGGACCATAGGCTGGCAGCTTTCAGCCCATAGACAGAATTTGGGTTTTTTTTTTCCTGTCTTTTTCTGTCTTTTTTTTTTTTTTCTTTTGTTCACATCAACGAAGTATTTTGCTGTTTGCTTTAGTGAAAAAAAATTTCATTAGATGACAGTCACACTCACTCATGTCTATGCCTGTTTGGTGGTAAGATGGCAAAATTGAGCAGTGACAGAGACTCTATGGTCTGAAAACCCTTCAGTGGTTACTCTTTGACACTTCAGAGAAGGGGGGGGTGTGTGTGTGTGTGTGTGTGTTTCCTAACATTTTCTCTAGAAGAGCCACTACAAAACTAAAGAGGGGTATGTAGTAAATGGATTTTTTTTTTTTTTCAAAAGCTCAATTCAAAAAAAGGTAGAGAAGAAGGATAAAGGAACAATGGACAGAGCAATAGAAAAGAAATAGCTAGATGATAGATTTAAACTAAGATTTTAAAACCCTTATTAGAACCTAGAGTTTATCGGATTTTATATGTAAAAGCCTCCACTCTATAGTATATATTAATACTACTTTAAATGTAACAAACAATTTGAAAGTAGAAGGACAGAAAAATATATGTAAAAACTAATCAAAAGAAAGCTCAAGTGGCTGTAGTGATATCCAACAAAATAGACTTCAAAACAAGGAATATTATCAATGATAAAGAAGGACATCTCATAATAATAAAGGAGTCATTTCATAAAGAAGAGGTAATAATCTTAAATATGTGTATGCCTAAAAACAGCTTCAAAATACACAAAGCTAAAACTGACAAAATCAAAAAGAGAAATAGACAAACCCACAATTGTAGTTGTATATTTTAATACTCTTGAATGTTGATAGAACATGTAGATGGAAAATTACTTAAGGACACAGAGAGATTTGGTTAGTACCATTAACCAACTTGATTTAATTGACATTTTAAGAACATTTTCACCAAGAGCAGATTCACATTCTTTTCACATGCACCTGGAGTATTAACTAGAGAGATAAATTCAGGGCCATAAAACAGGCCTGTAAATTTTTACGTAATAGTCATGAATTACTGGAACATGAAAATACACAAAGCCAAAACTGATAAAACCAAAAAGAGGAATAGACAAATCCACAATTGTAGTTGATATTTTAATACTCTTGATTCACGACTATTATGTAGAAATTTACAGGCTTTTTCATACTGACCTTTTACCCAGAAATTCTGCTAAATTCATTCAGAGAACACAACTTTGTTTGATTTTTATCTTTTAAAGTTCACAGAGGCCTGTTTTATGGCCCTGAATTTGTCTCTCTAATACTCCACGTGCATGTGAAAAGAATGTGAATCTGCTCTTGTTGGTGGAAATGTTCTAAAAATGTCAATTAAATCAAGTTGG
The DNA here is from genome assembly GCA_004026585.1 of Noctilio leporinus. NCBI lineage: Eukaryota > Metazoa > Chordata > Mammalia > Chiroptera > Noctilionidae > Noctilio > Noctilio leporinus. The sequence continues at coordinate 21,019 of PVIW01004055.1, read as the reverse complement.
TTGATGGTACTGTCCAAATCTCCCTGTGTCCTTAAGTAATTTTCTGTCTACATGTTCTATCAACATTCAAGAGTATTAAACATGAAATATTTAGGGATAGTACGCTGAAAATGACAACCTTTGTGGGAAAAAGACCTAAATAAGTGAAATGTTGTATAATGTCATGGATTAGAAGACTCAATAATTTTAGGATATCAGTTCTTCTCAAATTAAGCTGTAGATTGAACCCTAATCTAAGACCCAACAAGATTGTTGTAGAGACCAACAAATTTATTTGAAAATTTAACTGGAAATTAGAGAGGCTATAGATTAATTAGCCTAAGAAATATTTAACAACAAAGCTAGAACTTGGTTGTAAGACTTAGTATAAAACTACAGTAAATAGTGAAAACAGTGTGATATTGGTGTAAGGAATAGAACAGGGAGTCTAGAAATAGACCCATAAAATTGATTTTAGACAAAGATTCCTTGATAATTCAATGTGTTGAGGAAACTGTTTTCAATAAATGGTGCCAGAACAACTATTTACCCATATAAAAAAGAAGAGACTCTATTCTTACAGATGCTGCCTTAATAGATCTTAGATCTATATATGAAAGCTAAAACTATAAAATTTTAATAGAAAATCTTTGACATTGGGGTAGGCAGAGATTTAAATTAAAAAAAAAATTTTTAATTATTTTTTTTTACGTCACCACACCAATCTGCCAGATGCAGAGATTTTTTAGGACACAAAAAGCACTAGCCATACAAAAAATAATTGAAATTTTGGACTTTATCAAGATTTAAGTTTTATTCAAAAGTCTGTGAAGAAAAAGAGTAATTTACCAATTGGGAAAAAAATTCATAATACATGTATATATATGATTAAGGATTTGTATTCAGAATATGTAAAGAATTCTTACAATTCAATAGTAAGAATACAACCCAGTACATAAATGGGCAAAAGAGTTGAACAGCTCTTCACAAAAGAAGATATGTAAATGGTCACCAAGCATCTGAAAATATGTTCATCGTTAGTAATTAGAAAAATGCAAATTAAAGCCACAAGGACAGCAGTTACTTACCTACTAGCATTACTAAAGGTAAAATGATGGACAATACCAAATGTTAACCAGGATTTGGAGCTACTGTAACTCTTATACACTGCTTGTAGAAATAGAAAATACAATCATTTTGGAAAAGTTTGCCAATTTCAAACAATATAAATTAATCATACATAACCATATGACCAAATTACCAGTATTTCTAGTAAGTCCTTCTCTAAGACAAGGGAAAATAAATGCTCACAAAGAGACATTTATGAATATAATAGAGAAAAGGTGGAAACAACCCAAATATCTCTCAGCAGGTGAATGGATAACTCACTGTGGTATATTCATACAATGGAATATCACTCAACAATAAAAATAAATGGACTGCTGACAAATGTAACAACCTGGATAACTCTCAAAAACATGGTAGCAAAAGAAGATAAACAAAAAAAGAGAATAGGCTGTATGATTCTGCTTATGTAAGATTCAAGGACAGGGGGAAAAAACCCCAAACGATCAGAGAGAGGGAGACCGCAACAGGGCATGAGACAACTGTTGGAGACTCTAGAAATCTTGACTGTGGTGTTCATTATTTGGGTTTGTCAAAACTATTGTATGCTTTAAATGGGTGTATTTTATTATATATTAGCAGGAATAACACTGTTTTTGAAAAAGTAAAAAAAATTGAGGAAACTAAAGTAGAACTGGATTTACGGACTTTTTTCTTATTAAATATGAAAAACTTTAGAGTATCACTCTTTCAAAATAGGCACTAAATTTTAGTCAAAGACTGGAAGAAAAGTTTAAAAGGTGAAAAGTTAAATGATGTCTTCATTTGAATCAAATTCGTCCTCCCTAAAGTTTCCAAGTGCAGACTGTATCTCAATCTTATGGATTTTCTGTTGCAAGTCAGCCATGACCTACTTTTGTCAAGATTCCTAATGACAGAGACATTAAGAAGGTAATTGATATGTCTAAAATGTTAACTGTTAATATTGTGATCACAGGAGGATTCAATGGACCTACCAGAGTTTATATTATTCTCTGTCTAGGAGAGTTTGAGCCAACTTTTATTCCCTACCTTTAATTGTTCAATAAACAGGTATTTCTAACATTCAGACTTTTCACTTAAGCTTTGTGAATAAGAATGTGTAGTACTCATTCTGGTGCTTCTGACTTGAGCCAGGTTAGGTAACTCCTTGCCTTTTTTCTATTGCCTTATGGTAAACTTTTAATAAGAACCTAGGATCAAATATTTTCTCCTCATGTTTTCTCTTTCGGCAGATGGTACTTTGTTTTTTGGTTGGGGGTATGGTGGTGAAGGGAGTGGAATTCCAGAAGCTGAGAATGGGAAGGGGGTAGGGCTCTGGATCATTTAATCCAGTTTTCTCATTTTACAGCGGAAACTGAAGCCCAGGTAGGGCAGAGACTTCTTTAGTGCCTCCTAGCTCTTAGGAGTGGAAGCCAGCCGGAGCCTCCCACTCCGGCTGGCTGGAAATGGCAGCCAGGTTTCCTTTCGGACTCAGGCTCCTCTGTCAGGGGAGAGAGACCTTATTCACATGTTTTCCAGGACCATATTGAAGGATAGGGGATAAAGGACCATAAAATGTACATTGCAAAACACTGGTACTTGAAAGCAACCTTAAGCCACCACCTACATAAATTGCTTTCCTAACTCTTGGGGATGAAAATTCTTGTGGCTGCCGTATTTCAGAAAAGTTTGAGGTTTTCTTTCTTCCCCTTTCTTTGTTTTTGTGAAGCTATGAACTCACTTTGGAGGGGACCTTTGACTTTAGCCTTGCTGAGGGGGTTTACAGTAACTTAAAAAAACTGCTAATGAGAGAAACCTGTCATCTGAAGCTTTGAAAAGGCAGAGACCTGACTTATACCCCACCCCCACTGCTGCTAATGGGTTCATTGTGAATCGCTGTAGTGTTATTAAAACAAATGACATCTCTTTAAATGCCCCAGAATGACATATTTGTGCCTGATCAGGACTGTAAATCAGACCACCCTGTATTTTATGGATTCAGTGTCTTGCCATCCAGAGGAGTGCCAGTGGCGGCAGTTTCTGCTTTGGCTGATAATTAAACTTTAGAAACCTTTCCTTTGTTGCTGGGCCAATCACTCCCACAATCTGATTGGCCAGAGTTGATTCTATTTGAAATGGGCAAATTTATATTTATTCTGAAAAACAAGCAGCCATTCCAAAGAATAAATGTTTATTTGAAAGAGCAAAAGTAACTGTCAAATGAGCAGATTGCCTGAGAATAGCTTTATCCAAAAAAACCTTCTGAGAGTGGGAAAAAATTTGTTGTGCCTGCCAGATACAATGTTATTCACATATCAAAAGAGAAAATGACTATATTATACCTTAGGTTACTGCCTTTGGCCTTTGCATAGCTCCTTAACATCTGTGATTCACATCATTCCACAAACATCGCTATGAGGGTGGAGGTGGTATATAACATATCGATTAAGATTTGAGACTTTGAAGTCAATACTCATGCACTGATTTATTCATCAAATATTTCTTAGCACCTCTTACATATCAGGAACTGTTCTGAGCACTGAGTTAGAAGAGACTAAATGAACAAATGAACAAACAGACTAAAATTCTCTGCCCTATGAAACCTACATCCTAGTGGGGCCAACATACCTGGATTCATACACTAAGTGCTGCCACTGGCTTTGTGAACTTGGGCGAGTTACTTGTTCGTCAGGTTTGTTTCCCCATATGTAAAATGGTGTTAATAATAATTCCTACTGCATGACATTTGATGAGGATTAATGAGATCCTGTATGTAAAGCGCTTAGCCCATGGTGAGTGCTTATAAATGGTGGCAGTTATGAGTGTTGGTGGCGTGACTCCCGTGAGGGCAATTCCCTTAGCTGTGGCTGGACCCGCACTGAGCCCCCTCTTCCATGGCGGTTGACGTGCTTGAGGCTGCGCCATCGGCCGGGAAACAAGAGATCAGTCCCTGACCCAAATCATGTTAGATGTAGGGGTTCCTTTCAGGATTTGAAGCCCAGTTCTCGCCTTGACCTTGTTTTCCCTTTATTTAAGGAGCAGCCATACAGAATTAGCTGCTGTTCAAAAAGAACTGCTGTTATCATTCTGTTTTGCTTAGGGTGACAGACGCTAACGTTTCTTCTTCCTCCTCTTCTTCCAGGTTGTTTAGTGTAATTTTGGAACAATTAACCAAAGAAACAGAAGGCGGTAACCACTCTGGTGGCAAATCGGGAGGCTTTGATGTCAAAGCCCTCCGCGCCTTTCGAGTGTTACGACCACTTCGACTAGTATCGGGAGTGCCCAGTAAGCACGTTTTGTTTCCTAAAGCCAGGATTTTGTGGATTTTTTCTTCAGGGTGGGTCTCAGGATTATGAAACGGGTTGCTACAAGGTAAGTTGCTGTGCAGTAGCCAAGGGCTCTGCAGATGACCTCGGAGGCCTTGGCAGTTGGCAGTACACTTGGGCCTGTTGTCACTTTGGATCCTGTGAGAGCCCCGAGAGGGGCGGGCAGGGAGGAGCCTTCCCGGTTTTGTAAAAGAGACAACACTCTTGCAGAGAGACAAAGTGGTGGCATGAGGCCGTGAGTACAGGCTTCCTGATGCTCATCTGATGTTTCTTCTGTAATAGCACAAGGGTCATCACCCGGGCCAGGCCTGTCCTCTGAAAGTAGTGGCTTATGTAGATGAAGATGTCAGAGGGCCCAACTCACTGCCTTTTTCCCCTCTTTTTAAAAGATTTTATTTATTTTCAGAGAGAGGGGAAAAGAGGGAGAAAGGGGAGAAACATTGATGTGCAAGAGATGCACTGATTGGTTGCTTCTCACAGCCCCCCAACTGGGGACCTGGCCTGAAACCCAGGCAAGTGCCCTGAACGGAAATCAAACCAGTGACCTTTTGGTTCACAGGCCAGTGCTCAATCCGCTGAACCATACCAGCCAGGGCTCACGGCCTTTTTTCAAAGTGAGAGCAACAGGGGACTAGACTTCTGAAAACTCAGCTCTCCGCCCTCAGGAACTGTGCCTATCACATTCTGGGAGAAGCATGAATGCTTCTGTGTCCTTTCCTACCTGTAGGGCATAGTAATACCTGCTTGAAGGTGGTTTGGAGATGGAATGGGATACTGCCGGGAGAGCCCCAACATAGGGTCAGGAGCACAGAGGAGACCCTCAGGGGTGAATGATGTTCTTATCATCTACTTGGCTGTGGTACCTGAGTGTGACAGGTCCTGGTGTGCTTCTTGCTGTAGACCCCTGGGCCAGGGTGAGTGCCACCTGAGTGGGAATAGATGTCTTGTCTGTGCCTTGGCCAGGAGATGCAGACTGATGCTTCCATAAGGAGCACAGGGTGTGCTTCACTAGGCTCTGTCCCTGGTAGGACACCCTCTGTTGGGGACTTCAGAGGGTAGATGTCCTAGTACCCTTCCAAGGACTGTTGTGAGGTGGCTGCCTGAGCTGGGGGAAGGATTTGGGACTGCAGAGTGTACCTGTCTTGCACAACTCGGAAAGCCATCAGAAGAGCACAGATCATGGTTTTTCTCCTCCTGAAGTTCTTTGTGATTTTTTTATTAAACCTGTTGGTGCTCAAAAGGTACTAGAAATTCTATGGAAGGAAAAAAGACTTCCAAATTTAACATTTTAAAATGTAGGAAGTGGTATTTTATGTGTACTTGTTTTTCCAGATGGTTCATTTATTTTCATTGAAAAAGATCAGTGCAAGTCAAAACCACAAACTGTCTGGAAGCAATTGCAAAAAATAGAAATACCTTGGAAATGACTGGCTCTGTTATATGTAATGTGGTTACATGAGAAGTTCAGTGAGCAAACATGTTCTTTCAGATTTAGTTGTTATAGCTTAATCTAATTTCAAAGTAACCATGACAACTAACAACCCCTCCCCCCCCCACCCACCCCCAACCCCACAAAGAGCAAACGACAGGACAGCCTGCCAGCGTTGTGCTGTGAGCACATGCCGGGTGCTGAGGCTTCATGAGTGCATGCCTGCCCGCTGAAAACTCAGACCTCATGAAGTTATCACTAAATGACTAGTCCTGTGCTCCTGGATCCTCTTGAGAACTAGGTTTAGACTGTATGTCTTCCTTTCCCCCTCAAAATATCAATTTGAAACTTGACCGAGGTCTGAATCACATTCTCCCCTGGGTCATCAGGGAGAAATAGGGACATGAGTCTTGTGTGAGAACTTTCCAGCCAGTATGTTAGCTGCGCTGGGAGGGAACACCCAAGGCTCTCGTCAGCCCTAGATGGGCTTTGGAAAGAGGGGTCAGGGGCTCTGGGTCATGCACTTTCCTGTGGTGGTTGGCAATTTGTGATTTCTTCACAAGCACCTGGAATTGTTCAAAATGTCTGGGAAACTTTGAGTGTTTACACTTATCTGGGAATTGTCAAGTCATTTCTAAAGAGGATTGAGACTGCCCTGTAAGTCAGGATGTTCTGGGTACATGTGAATATATATTCATTCAAGTAGAAGACAAAAAAAAAATGCATGTTTCAAAAGACAATATTATGGTTCAGACCTTTGCGGAGTTCTCACCACTCACACTCAGTTATCTGAAAAGGGTTGGTTGGATTCCTAGACCATCAAAGTGGGACAGAACCCTAGAGCCTAGTCTATCCAACAGCATCACCTTTTAGATTAGGAAGCTTGGCTGTGCAGATTCCCACAGTTAGTGGGTAGCCGAACAGGACCAGACCCACAGTCTCCTAGTTTCTGGCCTGGTTTTCTGTCTACTTTGTCCCTCTGCCTCCGTACCAAAGCCTGTGAGATCTGTAGTATACATCAATAACATACAAAGGAGCCTAATGTTGTGAAAGTGTGCAGTTCACCTTAACATACAACCTATTGCCCTGGCCTGGTGGCTTAGTTGATTGGAGCATAGTGCCACACAGCAAGTTTGCAAGTTCAATTCCTGGTGAAGTTCGGTCAGGGTATGAACAAGAGGCGATCTCACGTCTTCATCTGTTTTTTGTCTCTCTCTTTATCTCAGTCTTTCTCTCCTCCCTCCCTTCTTCCCTGTCTTTAAAATCAACTTAAAAACATATAGTTTTTAAGAGTGAGAAATAAAAAAAAAAGATACAAGCTTCATTATCTCATAAATTTGGCCTCCAAAATATAGTAGAAACTTAAATATAAACATATTCATGAAACATATGGCTCACTGCAATAGAATTTAGAAGCTGTAACTGCTGAATGGTGATTTTGGATGGCCCATCCATGCCTAAAAAACAAATAAACAATAAAACCCCTATCCAAGTAAATGAAAGCAATGTTTCCCCCTCTATCTGTCTTTCTAGAAGGTGAAAACATTAACAGTCTTCTTATTGATCTTTTTCCCCCCCAAAAGAAACCATTTGTGCATTTAAATATCTGAAGGCAGCCCTGGCTGGTGGCTCAGTGGATAAGGCACCGGCCTGCAAACCCAAATGTCACTGGTTCGATTTCCCAACTAGGGCACATAATGAGGTTGGCAAGCCAGGTCTCCAGCCAGGTCCGTAGCTGGAGGCAGGTGAAAGGCAATCATACATTGATGTCTCTCTCCTTCTCTGCCTCTCTTCTCCCCCTTCCCCTTTCTCTGAAAGTAATATATTAAAAAAACATATATATATATCTGAAGACAGAATCTAAGATTTTGGTCATAATGAGGGTCTTGGAAAGATAGGCTCTTTGTGAGTCCAAAAATCCTTTCATTGATCTTCCCCCAACCCCCCATTTAGTCTCCACCTCTTCCCTGTCTTTTTTACCATTGCTGATACGTATTCTGTCTGCTCGGTGTATTCTGATTTCTTATTTAATTCCAGCATCACAGTTCATATGCTTTCATTTTTGAATATGTTATTAGGAGAGGACAACTTGAATGAAGGTGAGATAGTTGGGAAGAGTTAAAGGAGAGGAAGGGAAAGAGGACAAAGAAGAGCAGAGTGAACTATGCGAGCAGAGGCTGTGGTCATGAAACGGTGGAAAGAATGCAGGACATGAAACATGGGAGCACGGTTCTAGTGTGGGTTCTGGTTTCTTGCCCATCTCTCTGTTCCCCGGTCCTTGTCTTCTCCCACCCACTCCTAATCCTGAGTGTTGCTCCACCCACTATCCCTGATTCCACTGATCTTTTTCTCTTCCTGTAGCATGTGTCTGTTACTCCATGGACAGCTTCCAGGTTTTCATGTTCTTTGCTCATCTCTCAAGCCCACAGTTCAGCTGCAGGATGCTTCCCTCTTACTGTTATGCCGATGATCAAACTCACTGGGTCTAAAGTTTATGTTGCCCTCTCCTTCCTTTCCCCATTTCCTACCTCCCTCATTCCAGGAGAGCCTCCTTTTGACCTGTTTCTTGTTTTTGTTTTCTTGTTCAGACACTAGGATTTGCCTGATGACCCTTCCTTCATAGGTACATTCTTCTCCCCTGGACTCAGTTGCTGAGTTCTGTTCTCCACTGGTCTTGTTAGCTGCTGCCCTTTTTGTCTGTCTAAAGAGGCTGCTTTTTTGTTCATGGACTAAAGGCTGGTCCTGTAACCCAGATTCAAAACCTGGAGCTACCTAGCTGCAATCTGCTTTTCCTTCCTGATGTTCTTTTCCACTGTGTGCTTACCAGCCAAGACTCCCTACCACCAGCCCATGTGTCAGTTTACTTCTGTGTTTTGAGGCTTTCTGCCCTCTGCTTGGCGTGGGCTCTCCCCTACCCACCCATGGAAATTCACTCTTCAGCTCTGCCCAGAGGGAGGCTGCTGCCTAGTCCTCCCTCTTCTCCCCGCTCAGAAGCAGTGCTTCCATACCTCTTTAATTGTAACTGATGTCACTCTACAGCACCTGTGAGCTGCCTTTAATTTGTGTTTAATTTGTATGCCTCCTAGAACACAAGCTCCTTGAGAGAACACACTTGTGTGTCATACATCCTCATGTCTCCCAAAGCACTAACCTTATGCTTGCCATGTGACAGATGTTTAAGCAGTTTTGTTGAGTGGATGAACAAATGCATAAATGAATGACTAACTTTGATGTTGGACAGTCTCCTCTCTGGGCGTTAGTTATTCCATCTGTTAAGTGACAAAGTTGGATTAAATGATCTTAAAGTTTTATTCTTTCCTCACATTCAGATTTAATGCTAATTAAAAACTTTGAAATATCCCTGAGTTTTATTATTATGTGTTATATGCAAAGGAGGCACCATTAAGAAATTATATATGTGCATCACTGAAGTTTCTTTCTGGCTCACAAACTTATTTCTCTCTCTCCTAGGTTTACAAGTTGTCCTGAACTCCATTATAAAAGCCATGGTTCCCCTCCTTCACATAGCCCTTTTGGTATTATTTGTAATCATAATCTATGCTATTATAGGATTGGAACTTTTTATTGGAAAAATGCACAAAACATGCTTTTTTGCTGACTCAGGTGAGTAATGAAAATGGTAGCTAACTCAACTTAAAAAAATTTTTTTTAATTTTCTCCCAAACCATTTTTGTAGTTTTGGGAATATCTAAAACAAAATGAGCGTGGAAAAAAAAAAAGCCAAATGTACCAGTAAATTTAATGAACCAGTTCCTAGTGTGAATTGTGTTCAAGGCAGATGAGAATTGAGCTTCCTTTTCATCCTTATTACCTATGTAATGTATCCTGGCCAACAAATGAGGGACCTCCAAAACTAGAACCTGAGGTGAATCAATAGTGTTGCTCTATGTAGCCTTGAGACAGGTGCTGTGAGTGAGCCCAGAGGAGAGGGCAGTGGATTCTGAGTACAGGAAATGGCAAATTCCATGGAGAGGAGACCATGTGAAGTGGGCGTTGAAGGACACGTAGGGTTGTGAGACGACAGAGATGGGGGGTAGCGTGTTCCAGGCGAGGGCACTCAGCTTCTTCAGGCTTGGGTTTCCTGCTGTTGGTCTTTTGAGTGGTGAAGCCTTCTTACTCTGTTTGCAGATATCATAGCTGAAGAGGACCCGGCGCCGTGTGCGTTCTCAGGGAATGGACGCCAGTGTACTGCCAATGGCACAGAGTGTAGGAGTGGCTGGGTTGGCCCAAATGGAGGCATCACCAACTTTGATAACTTTGCCTTTGCTATGCTCACTGTGTTTCAGTGCATCACCATGGAGGGCTGGACAGACGTGCTCTACTGGGTAAGCAACTTGAGGAGAGAGTTGGAGTTTTCTTTCTTTGGGTAACAGTATTACATTAGCTAGAGCCATGGAAAAGGTGGCTGAAAAAGAAACCTTGGAAGTCATTTCTTTGGGATGGGAAGCAGACCCTCTCTTCAGTCAGCAGGATTCATCATCTTCCTTCTCCAGTGCTTCACTTTCCACTCCAGCAAGCAGGATGAGTAATGTCGGCTCCCTCCACTCCCCAGTGCGGCCTGGGGAGCCCTTGCTGAGTGTGCCTAGTAATCCCTTTTTGGAGGAACCCCATAAGGCCAGGGCTGTCCTGACTCAACTATTACAGAGCCAGGGGTTATTTCCCAGGTTTAGAGCCTTCCATGGGCTAAAATTGATCTTGAATAGATAAAGGTAGATTGCTTTACCAGAATCTTAAACAGAAGATAGGGAACCTAACTTGTATTCCTTTCATGGTTTCCATAACTTAGCACAGCCTTAAAGCCAAAATGGGTTTTTCCCTATTACAATGTTTTTCTTTTATGTTCAGTATTATATAAGTCAATCCAGTGCAAGCCCTTAGCACTCTCTTCCTTTCTCTTTGGAGCTGGAGAACTCTAGCAGGGAAGGTAGAAATGGAGTGGGGATCCATCCAACCAGTTGTGAAAACAGATGGACACCCTTTCAATGGCTGGGGTCTGGTTCTTGTTCCTGCCAGTGCCAGAAGGGTTTGCCACCATTTTAACCGCCATTTCCCAGAGCTGAGGTTTTTTGTTTGGTAGAATTTGGAAAAGCTCACAAAAGTTTAGAAATTACTTTTTACGCCTCAGGGTTGCTGGGAAAACAGCTGACATGTAGATTTTGAGTCAAAGCCCAAGTTCAAATGGGATTAACCAGGATCCCAGTAATAACTTGTTAAAAGGTAATTTGTAACAAAATACTTCTTGAATGTGAGCAGTCTCTAGTTAGAAGGCCTATAGATTGAAAAGTAGCTTCTGACAGAAGTAGCTTCTAAATTTTAGACAATTTAATAGGATTTCCTATTACTCTGTAGCTTCAGAGAACATAGCATAAGTAGGTTTTGCTCCCCTTCAGTATGAACACCACACTTCTGGGATTGTAGACGTTCCTCAATGTTAGGCAAAGAGGGTATGTTTTTATCTTCACCCCCAAAATGTGTACCTAGTTTGATAATAAGGTTAAGCATTATCAACATGTAATATTTTGTTTCTCCTTTTTCTTACTGTCATAGGAGAGCATGTGTGTGTTTCTGTGTGGGTATGCACATGTTATTTATATCTGTAAGACAGTGCTTTTCACGAAGAGGAAGGAGGAGGGAGAATGTATGGATGAGCCAAGACCATGGTCATGCAAGAGTACCCTCAAATTAAGTAAAGGGTTTGTTTGTACTGTTACCATCTAAAAAGTTGCAACTCCTAGTTAGATTAGTTGAGGTCTCACTCCCAGTCTTCCCTTGAAATTTCTGATAAATAGAAAAGCATCCAAATGCCCAAGCTCTGATCCTTCCCCCAAACAGTACAGAAAACAACATTTTGATTAAAAAAAGTAAAATAAAATCTGGGACTCCTCTCAGCTCTGTTGTTCTCTCTAGTCATGATGAATTGTTCATTGCGATTCAACATGCCTTGACTAATGGACAATTTTACTTTTTATGTTACATTTCTGCACACCCTCCCATGACAGTTTCCTGATATCAAGCAAGTGAAATCTCTGGAAGTGTGTGATTAAAGCCAAGAAAACTCTATGCACAGTGAAACAAGTCTCCACCTGCTGGCCTGAGGACCTTTCAGTATCACATAAGATCATATAATTTTTATCTCTATTCTTAATATCACAATTAGAGTTAATAATTTGAAAAGATAATAATGACAAGCTTTATTCTGGTGGAAGACTTACACAATTTATCAACACTATCCCAGTTTATAGCCCTTGACAGGAAGTCTGGGATTTTGAAGATGGAAACAGTGAAATACAGACCAGTGAACATGCCCAGGGTCCTACAGTGAGCAATTGTGGTCCTTAACCTGGAATGGGGGTCTACAGACTTTTCTAAGGGGCCAGAAAGTAAATGTATTTGGCCATAATGTCTGTGTCACAATTACTGAATTCTGGCCTCCCCCTGAGTCACTCAAACAGACATAGACAACATATCGACAAATGTGGTGGCTCTGCACCAATGAAACATTTTTTTATGAATACTGAAACTTGAATATTGTATAATATTCATGTTTTGTGAAATATACTTCTGATTTTTTCAACCACTTAAAAATGTAAAAGCCAATTTTAGCTTAAGGGCTGTAGAAAAGCAAATGATAGGGTGGGTTTGGCCTATAGGTTAGTTTGTCGACTCCTGGTATACACTGAAATCCAGCACTCTTTCACCCTTCTGGAATACCTGGGGCAGCTAGGTATGTCTTCCAGAGTGTTCACTAAGATCTTAGTCTCTGAAACATACCAGGTTGCTTTTAGTTACTTGTTGATTACTTTTATTAACTCATCATAGGGATGGGAGCCCCGGCACCAAGACTTTTTTACATGTGGGCCACGGGCAGCTGGAAGCCACACAGCTACGTTCTAGAACAGAACATCCCTGCCCAGCACAGTGCCTGGCATTGAGCAGGCCCTATTCAAGTACACACTGCCTCAATAGGTACTAAACATGGGCCATGTTTAAATACCAATTTTTATCCATAAGCAGGATATCAAGGAAACAACTTGAGAGGTAACTCTCAAGGAGATGAGATTTTAAACATTGATGGCAAGCAAATTTCTCAATCCTATAAGTGTTTGCATATGGTGGACAAGTCCTTTGACAGGGATTATGTGGCATCTCATCATAATTTGATGTTCAAATGTTTATTGATACCTCAGCTCTCAAGGGAGTCTGCCAAATGGTCTTGAGAAGGAAAGTACAGGTGGGCTCCATACTCAGAAAGACACACTTAGAATAAAACCATATAGTATAGTGTAGGGAGTGTGATAATTAACTTCTGGGGGGAAAGTTATTTTGCAGAGCCCTTTTATAAATTGAGTTCTATAAACATAATTAAGCTGTATCTGACCCATAATATATTTGTTGGCCTCCAAGGCAGAAGTACATAGTTCAAGGAAAGAGCATTAAGGCTGGAATATGGCTGGGCGTGTGCTCTTGGGTAGGTTGATGAAACTCTTTGGGTTTTAATTTTGTTATCTGTAGGATGCAGAACAGGACTACATGATTCCCGCCCCCCCGCCCCCCCCCTTTAACTTAGAGAAAATGGTTTTGAATATAAGAATTCAATTAAAATAGTATTGATTTTAGAAAAGAGCTATCCATATAAATCATTTATGGCCTCTTTCCTTATCACCAAGCTCCTATGGATGTATTGGCTGTCAGAACATTCTCATGGTCAGGTTGATTATCAGCTTCATTTAAGGTACCTGGGAAATCCCTCTCTAGTTAGCCAAGGGCTTGCCTTTCTGTACTTTTCTCTTTTTCCGTGCTCAGGGGAGCTGCAACCAGTATCCCAAGTTTCCAATGGTGTTTTCAACAGTTAGAAAAGACTGAAAGCCTGAGATTGGCCTTTAATTGGAGATATGACTTTGCATTTCAACCTCTGAAGTAAGAGAAAACTGAAATTTAATATTATTTTCTGGGCACCAGGTAACTCCGCATGATGACTTTGATATAAATATTTTTAAAAATCTAAATTGAAATGCTTCAGCTCATGCCAGTTTCTCTATTGTTGATAAAGACCATGCGGACTAAATCACAAGTGGAGTCTCTTTTCACGTGGGTATTTTGAGGGAGAGCTTGCCAGTCCTGACTTGTCCTATGTAGATGATAAGGTCTAAAAAATACTAGCCTCTGAAAAGAGACTGGGTTGAAAAGGCTTAGTTGGGAAAAAAAAAAAAAAAAACTGGCCCTTATAGCTTGAGTTCTGTTTCTTTCCCCAACTTCTAGAGATCTAGAGAGTCTCCTGTGGCCCTTCCTTAGCTGCAGCCTTTTCTCCAGCCCACTCATTACCTTTGCCAGAGTTGTAGAAAAGTGAGGTCTCCTGGTGGGAGTCCTCAACTTGAACATCTTTCTCCCATCCTGTGAGCATACTCTCCCTTGCCACACATACACCTGTTCCAACAGAGCGGTCCCTGTGGAAGGTCCCGACTCCAGGCTGGGCTCTGGCTAGCACACCAGGCAGCCTGTTTCTTGTCCTCCTTGCATGGGTTTTAAAGTCAGTTTGGGAGCATTGTTGCTTTGGAAGAATTACCCTCTACTTTCCTGCTGAAATTAGTTTATCCAGCTTAATTAGATCAACAATTGCAGCCGTGGCCTTGGCTCATTCATTCCCCTAATTGCCAGGGTAAGATGTGCAGACTGATATGAGTTCTATTAAGCACATCAGTTTTCATGTGGCCAAACAGGTGTTTCATAAGGGATTTACTGCCCTTTCCTTAGGCCTCAACAACAGATGTGAGGTAATTTTTTGAGGTTAAGTTCTCCTCCCTGCCTCCCTGCAGCTTGGCTTCTCCATGAGGCCAACAGTGAAAGGTGTGAGCCTTACTCTGTAAGGCTGAAACCTGGAGCCACACACATGGAGGAAAGCACAGACTTGAAGGCCTAGGCTTTGGACCACGTATAGTTCCAGCCAAGTTAGGCCTGGGGTCATCCATTCTGTCCCCAATGGATTCTTCACATCCCCTCCTTGGGAGAAGCGTTTGCCCAATTTGATGGTGAAATGTGCTCTTGGAAAGTTTCACCCAGCCGTGAGCCTTGAAGCACCTGTTTGCTCCAGCGTGAAAGGTGCTCATGACCAAACCTTTCCTGGGAGCGTCTGTCTGGGAGGCCACACCTGACTGTCTTGCTTGAGTTCATCCCACAAGTAGGGTCAGGGCTCCTCTAGACAAGCCAGTCATCGCACAGCCAAAGCCACGCTGGAG
This sequence comes from Noctilio leporinus, assembly GCA_004026585.1. Taxonomy (NCBI): domain Eukaryota; kingdom Metazoa; phylum Chordata; class Mammalia; order Chiroptera; family Noctilionidae; genus Noctilio; species Noctilio leporinus. The sequence goes on along the minus strand of PVIW01004055.1, from coordinate 5,945 downwards.
CCAGATTTTCAAGGCTGGGTCATCTAGATCCAAGATGGGTATGGGGATAAGGGTTTTTTCCCTTCCCCTGGGTCCTTGCTGTGGTATCATTGTGAAAATATTGTTCCCAAGGGCACCTTTGCAAGAAAGCCAGCTAGCTGATCTCTGAGCACTGGTTTTCTTTGCATCAGTTTAGCTGTGCTGGCACTTACTGATCGAGAACAATCCAGATTTAGGTTAAGTTAGATATCCTTGGATAGCTTGGCTTCCGATGGAAAGTTATTATTTTAGGTTTTTTAAAAAAAGAATTGAATTTATAGTGTCACATGTTGCCAATTTGTGTCTGTAAGACTTTTCCACCATCACACATTTTAAAATAAAAAATAGTACTAACAGCTTGGATAGAGTAGAAACCTGTTTTCAGCTAAGCACTAGTTTTGTCCTCTACCAGGACCTTTTCTGAAAATCCTTTATTAAGGCAGCTTCTGGTGAGGAAGAGCAATAATCCCAGCTGATTTCCCCACCAGTGGCCAAAGTTAGCCCTTAAGTGCCCTGAACGCTTTGATGACTGGGTATGTGTGTATGTGCATGTGTTGGGAATATATAATGAACATGTATTGGCTACTGTTGTCTCTGATTTGAATCTAAGTAAATGTTTCATTAAATGTATAGAATGCTGTGTCTAATGTGACCCTCTCTCCTTACTAGATTTCCTTATTAACCCACTCCTATGAGACCATCTTATTTCTTACAGATGAATGATGCTATGGGATTTGAATTGCCCTGGGTGTATTTTGTCAGTCTCGTCATCTTTGGGTCATTTTTCGTACTAAATCTTGTACTTGGTGTATTGAGCGGGTAAGCTACACCTCTTTCATCTTGAAAGCAGAGTCCTGAGGACAGTTGCCAAGACCACACAGGCTTTGCTAGATGGGGGCCGGCGGGTGGGTGCCAAGTGCTTTGCGCGTCCTCCAAGATGCTTTCTTTTCTGCAGAGGCTTCCCAGATCACGATGTTTCCTGGAACTTCCCCAGCTTTCATGAAAGAAAGCTGTAGAATAGTTATTGACCAGAAATTAATCAGTTTTGCTGCTTGGGATTTAAATAGTTTCCAATGCGTCTCTTTTTATCTGTCCTAAAATGAGATAACAGTTATAATTGCTTTATTGGTTTGGATCCAAACAACAATGCAGATTAATTGGTACAAAACAGGAGCTAAATGAGCTGGTCCTGGCTGACTTTTGGTAGGCCGAAGAATTCAGCAGCAGAACTTGTCTTTCTTTGAAGACAAAACTGAGGGGCCCTGTCCTAGGAGCACTAAGCTTTCATCAAAGCCCTGAGTGGTCTGGCAGCTGCTCCTGGGGCTCTGCTCTGTAGTAAATAGATAACTGATAACTGCTCTCCTTACATTTTACAGGTAAATGATGCGATAGGATGGGAATGGCCATGGGTGTATTTTGTTAGTCTGATAATCCTTGGCTCATTTTTCGTCCTTAACCTGGTTCTTGGTGTCCTTAGTGGGTAAGCAGTCAGATCCATGTTGCACATTCTGCCGCCTCGCGTGAGGTGGCTGTGTGTCCCCCAGGTGCCACTGCGGCTCCTCTGCATGCATGTGGACTCTCCAGTCCCCTTCCTGTGTTGCTTTTGGATTGAACTGTGGTTCTTTCTGCTTGTGTCTGTGTGTGAGGTTCTGTGTTTCTGATGCTTGCCAAACACTATTAATTTAATGAAAATGTTCCCCTGAAGCCTGTTATGTTAATTTGCTGATGTGCAGAAGTGGATTACCAGTGAAGGAAAAGTCCTAGCCTTGGTCTCCCCTGGAGAAAGGGTGTTTTTTGTGGTTTTATTCATATTGGTACATAACCTAGCCCTTGAAAGTAATCATGAGTATTTTCAGGGTGTTTTAGGTTTCATTGTGAAGGAGAAAGAAGCCTAGATTAGCACATAAATTCTGAACAAATTTCAAAATCTTACATCCTTCAGATCGGGGTGGTTTATCAGCTTGGCTTTCTGCTGCTATCCCACTGAAAATTTTCCCTCTAATACGTTTTTAATCTTAAGAGGTAGAATCTTTTCTTTAGTGCAGAGTAGCGATCACCTTTTGCACATACATGTCTTTTGGTCTTATCATAGTCCTTGTCACTCAGTCCCCATTTTTGGAGTTTCATTTTGTTTTTACCACCTCAGCCCGGTGATTGACCCTCTGTAGAGAGTGCTCAGGGGAGACCGGCTCAGTTAGGGGACTCCTGGTGTTTCTGGGCTCTGCCCGGCCTGTAGTGGTTGACCTGGAGCTCCTGGGGGCAGCTGTGCATCCTCCCCATCTTGCAGACACCCCACAAAGGGGAGTAAGTAGCCCAGGGAAGGGAACCAGAACTGTCTAGGCTCTCTCAGAAGCAGCTCCAGCTGGGGGAGTAGAACTGTTGGTGGAGGGTGTGGGGAGGCAGGTGCTGGGATGCAGCTGGAGGCCCCGTCTCCCCAGAGGGGCCTCTGTTACTCCCTGAGTGCAAACACCCTCAGGAAATACTGTTGATGGACTTGTTTCCAAGCAAGTTTACCTTCTTCTCCTCACTCACTTTATCTTCCTCTTCTGGAGCGTGTCGAGCTTGTACCTCAGGGAAGAGATGTTTTCCTGTAATGCTGAGTCAGTGCAGAGACCTTTGTTGTATTTTTTGCAACACTGCCTTTTCCAGAGCAGAAAGCCCAGTCATGTTCCACCTCTGCTTCCCTTCCTCATTGTTCCTCTAACCTCCCTCTCCCTCCCTGTTTTTCAGAGTAGAAGGATTTTGAAATTCTCCTTGACTGAGTGTGGTCAGGTTTTCACACTGCCATGTGAAGGCTTATCTAGAAATGGTCCAGGAGCTGTGTCCCGTGACAGGAGTGGGGGGAGGTGCTGGGACTGAGGTGAGGGCCGTGAAAGCGTACCCTGGTCCCCCTCTCCCACCAAATCTTCCTTCTATGGGAAAGTAGCTCCTCAAGCCTTGTGTTCTTTCACTTAAAACGTAGAAGTGCCTGCCCCGTAATGAGCCTTTTTGGCCTCAGGTCGGTGTTGGGGATTGTAAGGGTAGGATTTATCCCTGGAGAAACAGCATCGTGCTTAATTTTGCCACAGGAACAGCCTGTACAAAGTTAACAGCAATTTGCTGTGAATTCCTTGGCGCCTCATGTCTCCTAAACCCAACCAAACTGACTGAGGCCATGGAAACCACTAATTTTAACAGCGCTGGTGACATCCTTATCTCTGAGCTCTGCAGAGCAGGAGCCGCCGCCCTCGCGTGATGAAGTGGCTTAAAAAAGAAAAAAGGAAAAGCTGGGGGAGGGGCTTCTCGTTAGAATGGTGGGCATTAAATGGTAGACATGAAATATCTGGGTACCATGGGGGTTTGCCTGGATCTGGGGGTTAATAAAAGGCACACAGCCTGATGGAACAGTCAGTTTGCTAAACTATATTCTGGGGAAAATCATTTAATTTACAAGTAATTCAAAGACATTTTTGTATCAAAACAAAACTCGATCCTTTGTGAAGGAGAATGCAGACAGCATTAAAATAAAATCTTAAGACTTTCCGGTGATTTTTCACTATCTGTGCATGTTCCCATAGGCTGCATACTGACTCCACCCGGAAGGCCACTTTATTTAGTAGGGAATGCTGAGGGGTATTTTGTGTAAAGTAAGGACCACATCTCAAAGCAGAGTCTTTCAGCCGTGTTGACTAATTTGGCCAGCATTTCCTGATTTTGGTTGAGTGCCGGGCTCCGGGCCACAGGCCAGGGGTGCCAGGATGTCTAAGATGCAGACAGAGGCCCCGGGCTGGTGCGTTCATTGTCTGGTGGGAGAGACTGTTGTTAAGCAGTGCAGGAGGGCAAAGCTAGAGCAGAGGTGTATATCAGGGGGCTGTGAGCTGGATATTTTTCTAATTGGGGGAGAGAGAGAAATATTGATATGCTGTTCCACTTAGGCATTGATTGGTTGCTTCTTGTATGTGGCCTGACTGGAGATCGAACCTGCGACCTTGGTGTATCAAGATAATGCGCTAACCAGTTGAGCTACCTGGCCAAGGTTGGGAACTGGATCTTGAAAGATGATAAGTCATCTCTGGGGAAAACTTAATGAGGAGCTCTCATGCTCCCACCTACTCTAACAACTACCTGGGCTTCTCTGCCCTGCTGCTCCCTCTGGACTTTCCCCAAAAGCAACCAAAAATCAAAAATGGGGCATATATATTCATCTTCTTATTAAAGCAAATTTAATGTATTCTTATTTTAATCTTAGGGTTCTTCATGATTTTTTAGGGAACACTACCAGGAAAGCAAAACCATAAGAATATAAATGGTAAAAGGAAGACAGTATGTTGAGAAGGCCCTCAGGGACCATCAAACTAATAGGAACATAACCCCACAAGCACTGAATTAAAAGACTCCTATTTTAGAAACTTACTAGTCTTCTGGTGAAGAATTGTGAAATGATGATATGTGTCTTTAAATCTATTAACCACTGGGAAATACTTGTTTCTGCTTCTTAACTCCTCTATTTACGTGGCCATGTCATCCTACTGTATTCTTGAACTGATTTAAATCTGCCACGTAATTTGTTACTGTACATTTTTAAAGCATTCTAAGGTTGATGCTTTGGAAAAATCTTTGGTTTTACACCAGACCCCTTTTCTCCAGGTGAGTACACCTGCACACCCTGTAGAGCCAAGCCTGAACACAGCGTAAGACCCTTCTCTCTGATGATAGTGTTCTGTGGTAAGGACTGAGAATGTCTGTACCTCAAGTTGCAATTTCCCATAAAGTTGTCACTGAGGAGATGGTCCCATAATGACCAGCAATTAGAAAGAATGTGTCATTCCTATCTACAATTCAGACAGGTTACCTCTCCTGTCATGCTGGCTTTTTAGAAGCTTGGTGATTTTTCACTTTTAAAATTGTTCACTTAACTCCTTGTCTCTTTTGAGGCTTTTGTCAGGGAAGAGGTAAAATAAGAGAGAACATTAGTAGATCAGTGCTTTGTTTCTTCAGAGTCCTTGCCAGATTCCTGGTGGAAAGGGGCCTCATGAGCAGTAGGCTCAGTTTTTTACCTGCAGGACCCGCCTGCTGTTAGGCACACATGCTGTAAGCTAGAGTAGTGCCCAGAGGTGGAGCTCAGACCCTGGAGTAGGGACTGGTAGATGACAAGGGAACTAGAATACCCTGGGTCTGGCCCAGCCAGTGTCGCACACTAACGCTGGGACTTCACTTAGTAGCCCCGAGCCTTAGTCTCCTCATCTCTCGAATAGGGTTGATCCCAGCGTCCACCTTCCCCACAGGGTGGCAGCTTTAAATCAGCTACTGGTCCTGACTGGTATGGCTCAGTGTGTTGGGCCTTATCCTGTGAACTGACAGGTCACCGGTTTGATTCCAGGTCAGGGCACATGCTTGGGATATGTGCCAGGTCACCAGTTGGTGGTGATGAGGGTCGGGGGCAGGTGAGAGGCAATCGATTGATGTTTCTTTCCTCTTTCTTTCTTCCTTCCCTTTTCTCTAAAAAATAAATAAAATCTTCAAAAATAATCACCAAATGAATGTTAGAATGCTTTGAAAAATATACAAAAATATACATTTAATGTATCTGTATATTAAATCTATAAAACTTTCTGGTTGAAGTGGAAACAGCCAAAGGGGTACTTTGAAAATTACCTAAAGTTGCAGCCACTGTGGAAAACAGTATGGGGTTTCCTTAAAAAACTAAAAATGGAACTGCCTTTTGATCCAGCAATTCCACTACTTGGAATATACTCAAAGAATCCTGAAACACCAATTCATAAGAACCTATGCACACCTATGTTCATAGTGGCACTATTTACAATAGCCAAGTGCTGGAAACAGCCTAAGTGCCCATCAGTGGATGATTGGATCAAAAAACTTTGGTACATTTACACAATGGAATTCTATATAGCAGAAAGAAAGAAGGAACTTGTACCCTTTGCAAC